>BMAU01017501.1:0-288338 GCA_019973935.1 Trichonephila clavipes | reverse complement strand
AAAGGGGAGAATTTCATTGAAAAGGTTACCCGAGAGAAAGAAATTTATTGCCCATCTTGGGAGTCTTGAGACAAATATTTGTGCCAAAAATTTCGCAATAGCCAACGCCATCTAGATGTCATGTAAGGTGTTAAACTAATGGCCCGTCAACACCTTAACAAAGAGAGATATTGAGTGTGTGTTATCTTCCGACTATAATCAGTAAAAATAAATTAGAGTATACGTATTTGATTCTAAAGTTTCTTAGATTGTTGTAATTGTATTTTAATGTATTTTTTTCACATCATGATATTTATACACTCAGGAACATTTAAAATAGCGACCCAAGAAGGAAGCTAAGTACAATTCGGAAACTTTGCAAATAAGTACAGCGTAATGTGATATGCAAGTAATGCAAGTTTTGTGCCAATACGCATGCTCATACACGCCGAGGTGGCGCTACAATCAGGAAGAGGGTGATATATAAGCAAGCGCAAATTCGAAGATTCATAAACGTGACGATTACCAGCCGATTGTAGGAAGACTTTGGTAAGCGAAACATGTCAGGTAAACGTGCTAGAAGACATTTCTCACAGTTAAGAGAGTTTGAGAGAGGCCGGATCATCGGGATGAAAACTGCAGGCTGCTCGATGCGCCGTGTTGCTGGCCAGGTGGATCGTTCGGAGTGTTCGGATCGTTCGGAGTTAGAAATTGTTGGGAGCAGTGGACACGAGAAGATACTCACGCGCGGAAAACCGGGTCTGGAGCGACCAGGAAGACCACGAGGAGAGAGGATCGAAGGATCGTGCGGCAAGCACTTGTGGACCCCACAGTGACTCGTTCAACGATACGAGCAGACGTAGGCGTAGCAATTGTTCCATAAACAATTTCCAGACACCTTGCAGAAGCAAATCTTAAATCCAAGTGCCCTTTCCGTGCACTCCCTTTAACACCGGAACATCGGCAACTGCGTCTGCTGTGGTGCCAAGCCGGATCAATGTGGAATGTCACAGATTGGCAAAAGGTTGTGTTTAGCGATGAATCCCAGTTTGTTTTGGGGACAGAAGATAACCGTGTACGAGTGTGGAGGTGCCCTGGAGAGCGGTACAATTCTCCCATACTGTTCTACGTCACACTGCCCCGCATAGCTGGTGTAATGGTCTGGGGGCCATAGCCTATGATAGCCGGTCCACTTTAATTGTGATGCGTGGAACCTTAACGGGCCAACGCTACGTTCATTATATTCTTCGACCCCCTGTAAGACCTTTCCTAAATGGTCTCCCAGGGGCAATTTTCCAGCAAGATAATGCTCGTCCGCATACAGCAAGAGTTGCTCAAGACTTCCTACGTCATTTTCAGACTCTTCCATGGCCGGTCCGCTCCCCCAATTTGTCCCCTGTAGAGCACGTGTGGGATCAGCTGAAACGGCAGTTGTCATCGTGTCTCTCTGTACATGATTTAGAGTTGGTTGTTCAAGATTTGTGGGCTCATCTGCCTCAGGATAACATAAGGTGTCTAATCAACTCAATGCCGGACAGTGTGGTGGCATGTATTGCAGCTAGAGGTGGTCCAACGCGCTATTGAAGTTGCCCAGTATTTGTGTCGTTGCACACCCTGTATTCGCTTAATTGTTTTGTTTTTGAGATCAAGTGAATCTCTCATCTGTGTCATTATGTGTATTAAATTTCATGTCAATCCAATGTTTTCTTCTTGGGTCGCTATTTTCAATTTTCCTGAGTGTATTTGTTATACACATTCATTGATACAGATCGATATTAATTAGTTGCGACTCAAATTCTTTTCATTAATTTTTATATCTTTCAAATACTTAATAATAATAGAGTCCTCCATTGATATATTAGGTAGTTATAATTAAAAAAATGTAATCAAAACTAGATAAAATTTATTCCTCAGTTGTGAAAAAGAGTTTTTTGCTTATATAAAATTGGATAATAATTAATGTAGCTGTACTATAATGCTCGCTTTTTAATGAAAAATAACCATAATCTATATTTTTCATCTTAAATTTGTAATTTTTATACATACCTCTGTGATAATCCCCCCCCTGGGGTGATTATCTCTAGGAGTATCAGCGTGAGCTATATAGAGGCGTAGGATTAACGAAAAAACTAGAAGGAAACATTATCTTAATATGACTTTATTAAGATATTCAACTTGTGATGACCCCCCTGGGTCACACCTTGAACACCAAGATTAGTTTGAGGCAAAGAACCACGAAGAGCCATTTTGAATAATAATAATATTTATTTTTGTTATAATTTCCTCAAAAATCTCTGATAACATATAATACAATAATATTACGTCGTTTAAAGGGATTTGCCTTTATATATTAAGTTAAATTACTAAGAATACAATTAATTAATAATCTAGCTCAACTCAAGTAAGGTTTACCGAAATAGGGGATCAGAGAAACACACGTATTCGAATTCTTATATAATTGTCATTAACTTTAACTAAGTATATCTCAAACTGACTTTTACTTTAAGCGCACGTGAATTAAATTTACCACTGGCTTATATCAGCTTTCTGGTACGTCTAGCAGCACGACGTCTTCACGAATCTAATCTCTTTGAATCTTCTAGTTATGCGTTTAACGTTACATGCTCAATAGCCTACCATCATCTCTTTTGCTATCTCGCAACCTTCGACTTAAATACCTTACCTAATTTAAATATCCCATACTTTTTTTGGAGTTGATTGGAAATAAACGCGAATTTATATTCCCCAGAAAGACGCCTAAGAATATTAGAGGAAAGGTTCCGTACAGATTCGTCACAAAATTAAACCTTTAACAAATTAGATTATAATAATTTATGTGAGAGACTCTACGATGGTAAAACTCCCCACACACAATATATTTATTATAACGACTTAACCTAACTCGGACCACTATCAATAACTAAATCGCTCTTACACGCAATTCTAATACAATCGCTGATCCTAATATTAAATAATCAATCCTACCTTGTTGTAGTATTAGTAAACGATCATACTAGTTTTAGATGATGTCTTGCGATAACTTGATTGACGGATCTCTATCACGTATAATTACTATTCTTCGCCACATAACGTTATCTGAAACTTCTTCAATCTAGAACCACGGACTGTTTACATTCCTCTAATTTCCATCACTTGCCACAAATTGCTATCGCGCTTCCTCTAACTTCCGTTATTTAAAAGGTTCGTAATTTGCCCTTTCTCTCACACTTCACTTCTTCGATTTGGTTGGAAAAGAGTTGGCATTAATTCTGGCCTCAAAGAACCCAAAAGACATGTTAAAGAAAAGACGCGTGAGCCCGTCACACCTAAAAATTACAATTACGTCAAATACAATGTTGCAAAGGGATATTTTAAAGATACCCTTATTGAACTGCAATATTGAGGATATTTGGAAGGAATTTATCTTTCGCGTGGGTTTTTCTAACCCGAATGTTAAATTTTGAGAAATATTGTTTCGCTTTTGTACACTTATATTCTTGCCGACATTTTTTTTTTTGGAATAAATTTTACTTAATGTTAAGTTTCGCATGAAATTGGAAATCAATAATGGAGATGCAAGGACATCTGAGACTCATAAAATTAAAAAATAATAATTTTTACTTAAAATATTGTGGTAAAAAATAAATAATGAAAAATATATGCTTCCAATAAAAAAAATTAGAAATTGACAAAATTTTAAGGGGTTAAGAAGAGTCAGTGCCCCCTATACCGACAATGTGAAATCGAACTTTTTTATGTGCCTTTTTTTAAGAAACTCTTAAACATAAAGATTTAAAATTTTCTCTGTATACACCCTCTGACAATTAAGTTCGATGAATGAAGACTGAACGAGTGATCTGGCCACACTGGCGAATCAAAACACTGAAAATGCGTAGCGGTAGGTGTTGACCTTCTACTCCTAACATTGTTAAGTTGAGCGTCGTTTGTGTTCCGTGTAAGACTTGTTTTTCACAGGGCTCGTTTAGTGCGTTGGTTCTTAACTGAGAACAGGAAAATGAACTAACTAAAGATAAAATTACAGCTTTACTTTTAGCTTGACAAGACACCGAAAGAATTTAATGCGATGCTGGTACGTGTCTAGGAAGATCAAGCACTGTCCATAAAGTGTGTGTACGAGAGATCTGCCCATTTTCGAGAAGGCCGGGAAAGTGTTTCTGACAACCTTCTTAGCGTAAAACCTGCAGTCTCCGACACTGACGAAATCATTGAGAAAGTGAGGAAATTAATCGCGAAAGAATGTCGATTAACTGTGTGCGTGATAACTGATGAAATGCAAATTAGTCGAGAAACCGTGCTAGAAAATGTTACCCAGAATTTGGAGATGAGAAAAACGTATTGTCGTCTTGTGCCACATCACTTGACTTACAATCAAAAGCAGGCACGTTCAGAGGGCTCACAGAATTTTGTTGAAACGGCGGATGTGACACCAAATTTCTTGAACTGTATTGTCACTGAGGATGAATCCTGGTGTCTCAGGTACGAACATGAAACGAGAAAAACTAGAACAAAAAACCTGTTCACCTGTCACCTTATCACCTCTTTTATAGGCATGGCATTATCCACAAGGACATTCATCCTGAGGGAAAGACGATAAATGCTGCAATGTGAATTGAAATTTAAACCTGTTTCATAAACGTTTAGTCAGAGTTCGACCCCAGTACGCACAAAAAGGCTCGTAGTTTTTTGTTCATGACAATGTTCATCCTCACACAGGCAATATCTTCAAACAGTTCATGGCAAAAAGGGGGGATGCAAATTGAACATTCACCATACTCGCTAGATCTCAATCCTCTAGACTTCTTCCTATGCCCACGACTCAACTCGCTTTGAAAGGAAAGATATTAGACGAGATATTTTTGACATCCAATGAAACTTGACGAGGTTCAGGACATGTGTAGCATATCTCTGCGGTGCATATTTATGGGAGGTTTTATCTAAGAAGATATTTTGAAGCATTTACATCATCTTCCTCTAATTCTGTATCGTTCTTTGAAGAATTTTCAGCTTTGATGCATTGCTCACATCAAGTTTGACCATAAGTCATCATAAATTTACTGTGAAAATGTATCAATGTGATCTTGAAATGCATTTGGGAACACATGATTATACGACATCTCGAAAGTTTTCATTAGGGTTTTTTTTTTTTTTTTTTTTTGTATACTCACATGCAAACCCCATTTCTGAAAGTATCAGAACTCAAAAGTTTATCTATATGTTAGATAAGTGATTTCTCTAAAACAGCCTCAAAAAGATTGGTTTTTTTCGGGTTTTTTTTTTAAGTTTGAAAATTTGTTTATTTTTATGCATGTAGCAAGTTTCTTGCAACGTCAATGAACGTCTATTGCACCTTTTTCTCAGAAACTATTAAACATACAGACTCAAGATTTTGTCTATATTTTACTTTGAGTAAATGTTTCCGCCAAAACAACCAATCCTGTAAAATGATAAATACATACAAAATCAGTACAGCTACTGAAGATAGTAATCTCCATTCATATCTACAATGGTCTGTTAGCTGTTTGGCAACTTTTGAATCGCTTCTGCAAAGAACTGTGGCGTGCGCGAGTCCAGAAAGCGATTTACCTTATTTATGACCTCGTTATTTGAATGGAAGATTGAGTCATTAAGATGCAGTTACTGTTGTGCAAATAGATAGTAATCCGAAGGTTCACAATGTCTGGACTGTATGATGGATGTTGCGTCGAATCTCAATCCAGCATGTAGAGCTTCCTGCCGGTCATCGTACAAACATGTGGCACGGGTTATCTTGTTGAAATAGAACCATCTTACTTCTGAACACTTTCGTTCGTTTTTTGTGAATGACATCGCTAATTTTGATTTGCACATTGCTTTATACTGTAATGTTGATAATCTGCCTACTTTTCAGGTACCTCTTATAGAACCCAGATTCTCGGAAACCCAGTGGCCGAGTGGCTGGTGCGTCGTGCTTACACACCACAGGTCCGAGGTTCAAACCCCGGGCTGGGAAAAGTTGATTCAGCCTTTCATCTCTTCAATGGGTTGATAAAATGAGTACGAAGCTTTCTTGGGAACTTAAGTACGAAAGTTTTCGTGTCAGACTGACCACCTGACCGGAACTTCTGCTCATGTACATTAGGGCCCAAAGTCACGTATACTGAGTTGGGCACAGTGAACCTTGTTCCACATGGGATGTCGCGCCACTGAGTTAAGTTATAGATAATTCCTCGACAATCCAATCAGATACAGAGAAGCACCTTCTTGTTAAGTAGCGTTTGTACTACATCCGAACCTGCTGATTCCCCGGGTGCTGACCACCCTTCTTTATGGCTCTTATTGTTGTAGTACATCCATTTTTCATCACAGGTCAATTCTGTCAAGAATGTTCTCTTTCCTTTGATCTCTGAGTAAAGCCAAACAGGCAGCTTTTCTTTTGCTCTCGTCTTCATCAGTCAACTCATGAGGCACTCAGCAGTTAAACTTAAACGTTAGATTTATGTATTGAGAGCATTAACAATTGTGTGTTTTCTGACAAACCTAAAGTTCTAACGACATATTTTGTGATGAAACACATTTCTGTCTTGATCAATGACTTACTTTAACTGGTCACAATCAACTTAAATAGGACTTCCAGAATATGGTTCATCTTCAGGAGTCAAAATTCCCCGCTGTAAACGTTCGAAACCTAACTTTTACTGTGTCGTAAGAAACAGTATTGAATCCTAAGCTTTCACACATTTTTTTTCGTGGCATTCAATTGTACTGAGTTGATTTCATAACTCATAGTATAGGGAGCATTCAAATGAAACCCGTCACTAGCGGAAAGTAACGCTAACGATTTTATTAACGAACTCAAAAATGTAGTTATACACATTACACATATTCAAAAATAGTCGGGTTTCAATTGAAAGCACTTAATACGTAACCGCTCTGATCTGTTGGCTTCATAACTCCATTTTAACCACTTTTTGATGCACAAGATAATAAAGCTTTGACACATAAATTACACAGTCGTCTAGCTCACCTTTCAAATTTATAATTCAAAATCCCGTTTGGAGAGAGGTTAACTACCAAAGGAATGGCCGTTGTTGGTGTAGAGGTATCTTCCCTCGGCGGAAAAATTTTTACTCAGTCCAATATAAAAATAAACATTTATCTTTACATTTAAATGAAATTTTAAAAATAAATTGTTCAGTTCTTATATTTTTTTAAAGAAAAGATGAATTCTGTAGAACAAAATTAGGAATTTAATAAAAATTGTAATTTTTTATTACAACACTCTTTTCTAGCTAAAAGCTTTAGAAATATTTCAAAAAGTTTCACTTCAGTATACATAAATACATATTTATGCATGCTGTAGGTTTAGATAAAATAACACAAATAATTTTAAAAATAAAGTTTTAAGAAAACACATTAAATTTTATAAAAAAAAATCCTACCTTGCCAGAGTAAGTATTATGTAACTAATCCTTGTTTTTACCTTATTGTGGATAATTAACAAGTATTATATTTACTATGCAATATTTGATATGAGATTCCTTTTACAATTATTTTGAAGCCTTTATGCTTGTGTATATATATACACTATATACACTGCTCAAAATAATTAAAGGATATTGCGGTTTTAGGTGGATCTTGTGACTGAGAAACTTTTTAGATGATTGATACATGGTCGACAGACGTAGCACGTTATATGAGAATAAATTACACATGTTTGGCAGAAAAAATGCATTTTATTGCGCATTTGTGTACAAAAGGGAAAAAAACACACAATTTGGGCATTTGAGAAAAAAAGAATATAAGAAAAGGTGTTTTCTTCAAAGGAAATCATTTTTAGTAGGGGGTATGGTTTCCACGAACGGCCAGCAACGTTGAGCACCTTTGAGGCATGGAGTCAATGAGGCTATTAATCACGAGTTGGGGTATTCTATCCCACTCTTCCAGAAGAGTTCTTTCCACTTCTTGGAGAGTTTGTGGGGGTGGTTGGGGCCAACAACTCGTCTTCCTAGAGCGTCCCAAACGTGCTCTATTGGATTCATGTCTGGAGAACACGCTGGCCATTCCATTCGTACGATTCCTTCCTCGAAAAGGAGATTCTCCACCAGGTTAGCACGATGTGACCCGCAGTTATCGTCCATTAAAATGAAGTCATCTCCGATTGCTGCAGCGTAAGGGACTACAATAGGTCTGAAGTTCTCATTCCTATATCGGCGAGCAGTCAGAGGTCCATCTCGAATGATGTAGAGGTATGTGTGCCCGTCAATGGAGATGCCACCATACACCAACACTCCCCCACCGCCAAATCTGACACTTTCGTGCACGAACGCAGGATTATTCCTACTGCCACGGTCCCTCCAGATGAAAATACGCCTATTATCTGGATGAACAGAAAAACGGGACGTCAGAAAAAAGAACATTGCTCCATTCATTTCTCCTCCAGTTCACATGCTTTGTTGCCCACTCCCTGCGGTCGCGACGATGCCTTGATGTTAGTCTAACACATACCAGTGGTCGGCAAGCATACAGACCTACACCATGGAGCCGGTTTCGGACAGTCTGAGTTGAAACCGTGGTGCCAGTAGCCGAGCGAAGGTGTTTTTGGAGAAGTGTAACGTTCATATTTCGGTGTCTCCGAGCCGTTAACACTAAATAACGATCTTCATTGGGCATTGTTGCCCGTCTACGACCTTGTCCTGGTCTTCGGCCTGCACTTCCAGTCTCCAAAAAAGGGTTCCAGATCCTGGAAATCACACTTTGTGACACTCCAATGGCTTGCGCTACTTGGGCTTGAGTTTGGCCCCCTTCTAACCTACCAACAACTCTCCAAGCTTCTGAATCGGTTAAATAACTTCGCTAAGACATCGTACTCATCGAAACAAAGCAGTCACTGAATGCCGATCATCCTTGTCTTCATTTCAGTTGAAAGTCAAATTTCATTCGCTGCCACTGAAGCGACGTTTTTGACGTTGAACTCAAAATTAGCATACTCCACAGATTGAAAATCAGAAAAATTTGCATTTGTTATTCTCTTCCATTTTCTGCAAAAAAATTTAGCTTATATCTTTATTTTATATAAAACTTACAATATCCTTTAATTGTTTTGAGCAGTGTATTACCAGCATCTATGCTGATCACTGTCCAACATTTAGACGCATTCAAATTTGTTTCTTCAATGACAAGCAACTCTAAAGTTTTCGATTTCGAAAATAGAATTCGAATTTTGTTTTTCAATTCGAATTGAAAAACAAAATTCCACCATCATTGCTGTGCTGTCAAAACTTTCTGTCGACGATCCTGAGAAATGGTACTCTCACGTACCCCACCTGCAAGAAATCCTGAACTCAACTTTTCAAAGAAGCATCAAGATGACTCCATTTGAGCTCCTTTTCGGCACCAAGATGAAGTCTTGCCAGGGCATTGAGATTGTCGAACTTCTTAACGATGAGATTACAGCTCAATTCCAAAAACAACGTGATGCTCTCCTTCAAGATGCCAAAAAGCAAATCTACAAAGTTCAAGATGAGAATCGCCGCACGTACAATCTCCGGCGCAGACAAGATCATAAATATCAACTACATGACCTAGTAGCAATTAAACGCACTCAGTTTGGTCCAGGCTTGAAACTTAAGCAAAAATACCTCGGACCATACAAAGTTACAAAAGTCATGTACAATGACACTTATGACGTAGAAAAGTGTGATTTTGTCGACGGACCATCAAAAACGTCTACTTGTGCAGAATTCATGAAGCTCTGGCCAAACCAAACTAACTCTACTTGATTTCTCCATTAAAAACTGTTCACAATTTTTCTTCCTGTGAAAGACTTTCGTTATGGACATTAACAACAGACTTTTTATCTATTTATTTATTTTTGATTCCATTTTTATTGAATGACTAACATTTTCTTATTTCATTTTAGTACAAATTTAAGTGTTTAGAAGTAGGAGCATCTTGCTTCAATATGTTCCTGTTCCTTATTCCAGATTCTTATTTTAGCCTTGATCTTATTTGTATCGTTAACATAATTTGTTTTACCCCAGTGGTAAAATGCATGAAATTTTTTTTTTTTTCTATTTATGAAATATTACTTTAAAGACGTATTCATTCAGTATTTTTGTACTTTTTCTTTGATGATATTTTGTGTTGTGTATAATTCTTTCATCTACTGTGTAACTGTGTACATTTTTAATATTTCATTACTATGTATCTGTACTATTTTTATATGTAATCAGGCGAGGTCGCCTTCCCGGTCATGATGGCCGATGTAGGGTTGGATATGTGCAATGGACAACCCCTCCCCCTGTACTTAGGGTGGAGCAGTCCACACTGACGTCACACCCCGTCAGTAATGTCCGATTAAAAGGACACACGGGAAAATATGTAGACGGACGTTAGGGACGCTAAGCTTTAGACGTAGGAGAAAGACGTTCTCCTTTGCTGTTCAGTATATATAATCTAGATATTTCATCTTGTTAAATAAAGCATTCATCCTCCTTAGGTTGTAGTCATTTTCCCATATATATATTCGAAGCGTTTAATCAGTTCTTAGTTTTAAATCATTTATTACTAAGATGAAGTAACTACCGTCATCTCTTAGCAGCAGCAGCAATTGCAATGATAAACAGTTGCAGTATACAGCTAACATGAAATTCATTTGCACATAGCATAACATCCCCATTTAAGTTATTAATCATATACCATAGACAATCAAATAAGAGGGTGGCTTACAAGCACGGTTACTTCTTTGGACATTACAATCTGACTCTGTATTTTTTGAGAGTTTCCAGTTACTTCTGAATCAGAATGAAAAGTACTTATATGCTTGGGATACGTTTCTATATTAAAGGGTGTGTTTGATTTTCTTATGTTTTCTTTTACGTCTTAAGATATTGCCAGACTGATTTTTAACCAAATATGACCGAGGATGCAATTTGCGCTTTGAGACTATTTTAGCTATTGCCTAAGTTTTGTTTTTAAAATTTTATGTTTTGTCATACTATTCTCTCTCAAGTTCTGGTAACGGATGAGAAGCTTTGTCATAATGTATGTTTTTAATGTTTGTCTTCCTCTATGTGTCCGTATGTCATTCCTCTTTGATACATTTGAAAACTATTTGTAATTTTGAATATAATTCGGTTTTCTTTTTAAATTGTGCTAGTCTCTTTTTACTCAAGGGTAAATGTTTCGAATTAGTATGCACAATGTTTAGCATTTCTTTAGGATCACCACTCATGGTGTCACTAACAGAAATTGCACTGAATAAAGTATCAGCGAGAAACATTTGATTACCTGGATCATATAATATATTTCAAAATCATACTTTAATATTTTCTAAATCATCCTTTGCATTATAAAATGTATTTTATGCATAGATTTCTTTACTTATGATCGCTCTGTACAACAACTATTCGTCCATATACAAAATTTTCGTAATTCTCAAATGAGAAAACAATTACCAATAATTCTTTCTCAGTCCGTGAATAATTCGTCTCACTGTCTGTTGAACTCTGTGAGACAAATGATACAGTTGACATTTTCTTATTATAAACAGGATCCCAACCCACCTTTGGAACTATCACATTGTATTACTATTTCATCATTACCACTAGAAACTTTCAAAATTGGAGCTTTAGCTAACAATTCTTTATTATTTACGAAGGGCAATTCTTGTTTTTTTTTCTTTTTGCAAATTAAATTCTACATTTTCATGAATGATTTCCCTTATTGGGGCTGTAACTTTTGATTCATTGGGTATAAATTTTGAAGAAAATTCATCATGCCCAACAATCTCTTAACTTCAGTTTTTGATTTTAGTGTTGGCATCTCAACAATTGCTTTAATGTGATCTGGATCAGGTTTCACATTACTTATTTATATATAATTTGAGCAGCATATTTTTACTTTGATACCCTATGTTGTAGTTTATCTGGAATAAACTTTACGTTTAACAATCTGGCTTATTCAAGAACTTTAGACAAAATTACATCACATTCTGCAACAATAATGTCATCAAAATAAATCTACATCACATTTATGCACAAAGTGATCTATGTAAGCATCTAGAGTCTATTACGACCTGCAAGCTGTCCAAGCCAGAGAAAAAATAATTTGGGGCTCCATGAGGTGTAAACAGGGGTCTACGATGATGGCTTTCTTTAAATCAGATCATGACTTATAAATCTTTAAGAAACATTTAATCTTGTGGAAACAAGATTTTGCCAGTTAAATTTATTTATTTACTATATTTAGTGAGGTTATTTGCGGTTACTAGGTGACAGTGTAAATTCTATTAAGATATGGATCATTTCAGCATTTCTTTCCATTATAAAGTTAAAGATGTATATTGGACGTTGCAAATTATTTCAATTTGTCACAGAAAATATATCTGGACATTTTACCTTACGTTCAACTTTTAAATGCCCTTTACTCAGATTTTGAAACTAGCTTTAAGATTGCTTTTTTATAGTAATACCACAGTATAGAAATAGAATTTTTAAAGACACATTGGAAAAAAAATTCATATTACAATAGGAACTGATCAGAATAGGCCCTAACGATTATCTTAAAATAAAGTTTAGAAACGGATGTCAGCAATTTTTGGGTTTAAAAAACATACCTGTTATTTGTCACGAATTATGGAATATCGTGAGAAAGTTTTTAATTGCTTTTCCTAGTGAGTGAGTGAGAATTTCAGAGAATTTTTGCCAATGTCAAAAAAAAAAAAAACACTATAGACACTTACTAACAAAGGAGATTTAGGGTTATACCTGTCTAGATTGATATTAAATGTTGAAAATTTGTTACAGAAGCACCAGATTCCTCCCTCTGCCTCCTTAAACGCATTTGTTTGCAGTTCAGCTATTTTATGCATTAATTTAGTTTTAATTTAATTCATTAACGTATGTTACTTAAGCTTTAAACACTATACTTCCATATAGTTAGAAATTTAATTCTTTAAAAGTAAGTAGTAGTACACCAGGACTCCTAAAAAGACATTTAAGTAGATAAATTGGAAAACATTCAATATTAGATAAGTAGGGGTCTACCCGAAACCGAAAAACATAGCAAGGGGTCTATGAGACAAAAAAAGTTTGGGAACCTCTGCCCCACACCCTCAATATCTCCATAATGCTTCTGATTTCTTTTCAAAAATATCTCAGATGCAGAAATTATTCCAAATGGCATTTTGTTGAGTCTGTACCTTCCAAAAGGTGTATTAAATGTACAAATTTCAGAGCTAACTTCATCTAAAGGTACATGTCAAAAACCCTCTTTCAGATCTACACAACAGAAAATATATATATTTTCTTACCCTCTACTCTACTAATGATGCCATTTGCACAAGGAATTTGATAATGCTCTCCTTTAACAACTTTCTTAAGATCTCTAGGGTCTAAATATAATCTCATTTCCATTGGGTTTCTCTAAAATGACCAAAATTTGAACCCAATCGGTTGGTTTATTAACTTTTGACACTATTCCTTCTTTTTCAAACTTATCTAATGTAATTTTTAATTTTGGCTGGAAAGTCTGAGGAACACGTCTTAGAGGGTGAATTACTGGTACAGCATAATCTTTCAAAGTGATGTGATATGGTTCATTTGGAAATTCCGCTATCCCAGTAAATACTTTATATTGCTTAATTAACTGATTTTTACTTATGATACTACATTCAATATAGCATCAATTCTTTTTCAGTGAGTTTTAATTCGTTACACCTCTTAACCCTAATATTGGTTTAGATTTTACATTTACTACCTAAAAAGGCAAAGAAGGAATATTTTTGAGTTCATCAGTAGAGCAACTAATTATAAGGGAATCATTCGGCTTAAATTTAAAATTAGCGTGTGGAGTTAGAGATACTTTAGTTTCATTAACTTTAAACATACTCAAAATATACAGTAGTAATATATTTACTTCAGCAACAATATCCAGTTTAAAATTTACATCAAAGCACTTATTATTTACATCTAATGTAACATTTTATATCAAAAAAAAATTTTCACTTACCATTTCAACATTCTTAAGATTAGAGTCTAAACAACTTTTCATTTCACATTTAATTTCATGCACATTAATTGAATCAATGTAAACATCCAGTTCATTTCGTTCCTTGTACTCTAGAATTATTGATGTGTAACATCTTTCCTATCGGTTGCTGGATATTTGTGGGAGTGATTTAGTGAAAAGGGAGGGATGTGTGTAACATGATATGACGTAAGCGCGCGCTACTTGATTTGACCAATGAGAGTGCGTGGCTGTGTCTTTTCGCTACCCTCGTATGGGGGTCCAACTCTAATAGGCATCAAGATCTCAAGCGCTTGACTGTAAATCCGTTAGTCACGATATTGGGGGACATAAGTGCGGAAAAGGTTTATTTGAAAATGGACAAGTAGTGATTTCGGTGGTCGTATACATTTCTTCGAATCAAACGGTTCAAAAAAATTAAAGATTTCCTGCATTTTGTACTTTAAACATATAACGAAAGTGGTTCTGCTCTTTCAAAAAAGTTATCACTTGCTTCCCCAGATTTTGAGTGGTGATTTTAACTTTAACTTCAGATTGCCAAAAGCTGAGCCGCTCATAGCTTTTATGAATGATGAACTCAAGCACGAAATGAACATAAATCAAAATGTTTCGACTGCTAACAGTGGTACTGTTATTGACGCTGTTTTTCAACGTTTTTTAAAAACTTTGAAATAACAAGTATATGTGTCATAAGTTATCAATAATTAAGTTATCATAAGTCTATTGTCTCCGCTCTTCCCCAAATTGAACAAGAATAATTATTTTTGATAAAATATTGCATTGCTCCTTTTGTTATATAATTAAATACAATTTTCATTAAAGATATAAAAGTTCGATAGATAATTATTTCCAATCATACCCGATTCATATTTTTTTCATGAAAAAAATTAATATTGCATATTTATATATATATATATATATCACGATAACTTGTCAGATGTTACACATCATATCGGACTACAGTATATATATGACTCGTTTGTTTTTTAACAGCAAAACGATTTTTCTTGTTACATTTCGGGAAAATTTTTCCGAATGCTGAACACTCTCGTGCCTTGTGTTTTCTTCCAAACTTTTTGCAGTCATACTGGGTTTTATGTTTATTCTGATTCTCCTTCATCCTCACACAGTTTACCGTGGCTGTTTCGTGCTTCATGTTTCGGATTGGTTCCCGGCTCACTTCAGCTTCCCTAACGATTTCAGTCGCTTTTTCTAAACCAAGGTTATTTTCCCCATGCAGTCGTTTTTGTAATTCACTGTCTTTAACCCCCAAGACAATGCGTTCTCGAATCAATCCATTTTTCTGCTCTGCAAACTCCAAGTCGATGCCATAATCTTTAGATGAGTGAAATAGAACTCAATTGTTTGGCCTTCAAATTGTACATATTTCCCGGAGGACGTTAATATTTGGGAGTTTGAGGAAAGATAAAGCACAGCAACATGAACACAATTTTATTACTACTCTTACTTAATTGTCCAACACAATTAAAGCGAGGAAATGCACTCAATATTGATCCCAAAAGGGCAATCCCATACGGTTTACCTATTTTTTCCCACTGTCCTATTTAAAGGACAGCTAAAAAGTATAATGTTGAAATCTTCATTTGTATGTTGCGAATATTTTGACAGTTGGAACATATAAGGATATGCATTAGCTTCTTCCAGCGTGAGTTATGTGTCTCACACCCTCCATCTTCCTCTGGAAATTTTGCTTATTCATATCGCATTTTTGGAGGCAGTTTGTATAATCTTTTTGGGGTTCCATAATTCTTTTTCAGTTTACTTTGAAAACTTGACTGGGCATTTTTTATGTGATAGTACTCTTTTGTTATGATCCTGGTGGTTCATTAGAGCGATAATGCTTTCATGTAAGCTTTTGCTAATGATTTTTAACTGTCCTCTAAATAGAACAGAGGGACTATACGCATGCAATTGACGCATTCTTTTTCTCTTTATAACTAAGAGTTTAAAAAAATAATTTCGCTTCAAGTATTTCACCCCTGATTAGTTATATCAGTGCAAAGGTTTCTGAAGTTAGAGGAAGCATTAGAAATATTAAATAGTTTAGATTCAGATGAGAGCGATGTTGAAATTACTGTGCTACCACCAGATGCTCTAAAATTAGCTCTTGTGACATTAAAACTCACAATCACTCACTCACACTTAAAGTAAAACCTTTGCTTGTCATACTCAACAGTCATTTTGTGAAATTTGGAGGACACACACAAGGATAAAGTGAACGTGAAGGCCCCAAATGTGATAAATACTTTCAACGAACATATGGACGGTGTGGATCACTACGACTGGTTAACTGGACTTGATTCCATTACAATTCGTGGGCAAAAGGGGTACTGGCCACTTTTTATACGTTCTCGGGATATCGCTATAATAAATGCCTAGGTAATTAACAAAACTCTCAAGAAAAATGAAGTCTTCTACTTGAACAACAGTTAATCTAAAAAAAAAAGAAATGTGATAAGAACAAAAGGTATACCTAGGATCTCGATTGTACCTTCTGGCACCTTGTAAGACATCCGTAAAGGTAGTGTTGGTCATTTTTTACTAAAACGAGAAAAACAGTCTTTGTCAATGAGAGGAGCTGCAAAGGAAACCAAAAACATACTGTGGCATAAGTAACAGAACACTTTGCCAGGCTTGCTTTCGACCTTTCCACCAAGATTAGAGTGAAATTCAACTAAAAAGTGAGCTATCTTGTAAAAAAGAAAGAATTATTCAAACGAAGTAAAATATGGTATTCAGAAATCGCTTTTCTTCATTGAAGAAAACACTAAAGCACATGAGTGCAAATTTTATCCCCTTTCTCCTAGTGTCCTTTTTAGAGGACGTGGGCTGGAGATTTCATATATAAAATACAAATTTCTTTTCAAATATTGTTATTTTTAGTTTGTTTATATTTGATTAACTGCGAAAAATATCATTCTTCTCAAATTTGAACAAAATAAATGAATTGGGATTTAAATTACAATATAAAAATACTACTTATCTGAATACTGGAGTGCACTTGACTCCTACATTTAAATTCTCTTTAGATATCTTACTTAAATGTACGACCTCCGGTCGTAATTATTTTCCCACTTCACTCTCAACTTTTAAATGTCGACGATTATCGTCTACTATAATGCCAACGTTTAAAAAGAAGTGCTCATTTGCCTAAATCTTGTCATTTTCACCGAGAAAGGTTTTCAACGGAACTCACAGCTAAAAAAAATAATTTTCCCCAAGATGATTAGTGAATGATTTGAGGATAGACCCGTTACAATATGAAAAAAAATTATATCTCTCATAAACAATAATCTGTCTTGGTGAGCAATATTCTTCAAATTTTCGAAGAACCTTTAAAAAAATTTGCTTTTAATTCTGGCAATTCAAAATGGAAGGTATTGTACATTTTTAGTCCTTCCCTGCCTAATAAACTTAACAGGATAGCAATTTTGATTTTAACTGCTCTTTCATCTTTCTCCATTGCTAGCAGATAATTTTCGAGCTGTTGCCTCCATTTTTTCCACTTTTCCTTTACGTTTCCGAGTGAAAATTGCAGCGCGGAACATGTGGCAGGAATGCTTGAATGATTCACTTGGGTATTCAATCATTTTTAATCACAGGAACTCCTGACTCCCTGCTAAGTTCTAGTGTTTTACAATGCTCTTCACGATATATATATGCAAAGTGTTAAATCAATTCTTGGTTTTAAAATCATTTTTTATTAACATCAGGTGACTACCCTCATCTCGTAACAGCAACAACTCAAGCAATGATACACAGTTTCAGTATACAGTTAATATAAAAATACACATTCAGTTAAAGTTATCATGACAATTTTTTCGTATATTAAACAAAAAATTAACATTATTAAAATTTAAAAATACAATTGAGCAGCTTCAAAGAAAATGTTGTTTGTTATCTCACATAAGTATGATAAATTGGTCTCAGTTTATGCATACGTCTAAAATGTGAATGAGTTAGTCAGAACTTTTAGAATGATCAAATGTTTAAATAAATGATTTTCTTCAAAAGTGCCTCAAGTCTTCAGGTTTAATTTAGAATAACATTTTGTAACAGCATCTGCGAGGGCATATTGTCTATAAATACGTGTCGCTCTTAAAAGGAAATTAAAAGAAAAAATTTAATTTTATAAAATACTTAATTACAAAATTTGTCCCTAAAGGGAAAAAAAGAAATTTCGAAAATGGTTTAAAGGGCAAGTAACACTTAAGAATGAAAAATTTGTAAGGGCACCCCCTCGGGTGCCCTTCTCCTAGATTATCAACGTGAGCTAGAGGTGTAGGAATAAATGAAGGACTAGAGCTGCCATAATCTTAATACTACTTTATTAAGATCTTAACTTATACCCAATGACAGAGTAGATAAGAATGATATGCGAGAGATTCTACGGTGGCTAAACACAGTATATAATACAGAAATAACGTAACCCGGAGCTCTATCAATAACTAACTCGCATAAGCTCAATTCCAATCTACACTCAGATCCGAATATTTAAATGGTCACTCCTACCTTTAATGTCCAACAAAGTATCAATAGATCTGATTTTAGCTGGAGTTGCGGTTCACTGGAGTGTAATGGTATGCACCTTGATTAAGGGCTCTCAATGTCAGGTAACCTCTCTTGACTGTCACTTAACTTCGCAAAATACTGTTCACACTTGCCACAGGAACCAACATAACACTCCCCAAATGCCACACTGCTTACTCTAAATTTCTGTTATTCAAAAGCTTCCTAATTTGCATCTTTCCTTCACGTTTTACTTCTTGGGTTCGTTGGAAAAGTGTTGCCATTCATTCTGGCCCTAAAAAACCCAAAAAGACATGTTAATGAAAAAATGCGTGAACCCGACACAAAGTAAGCAAATAAGGTGTAGTTAAAATATACTGCTGATACTAGAGAGTATGTACGGTTTACTATTTTTGAGTTGTTCAGATTGATGAAAATGATTCTATAAAGACCAAATGAATATTTTACAAGCGGACGTAAATTCCTTTATCCATACATGTCGTGTTGATTCCCTGAAATGTCTTTTAAGAATCCGAAACCATTGCATTGGTTTTCAGTGACTATGTGGGCTAAATTGCTCAAAATATTGCTCTCTATTGCCTTGATATAAAATTTTCTTTAAGTTTTAGGAAAACTTGGTAGAAAATGGTATTTTTAAATTCAATGATTGTATGGGCAAAATTTTTGTTATAGTTGTAATTTATTGTCACAAGCAAATCAGATTTCTTTATTATTAGTGTGTAAACTGAAATATATGAAAATGTAAGAAATATGTATTAAATCCTGAAATTCTGTAATATGTGAATCATATGGAAATATATAGTCATTTTTTTAATATTCCATTGCTTAATTTAGACTTTGGAGTGAGAAAAAATAATAAAGTTTGGTCCTTTATTTTACAAGTGTGGGACACATTTATTTAGATTATTGGATAGCTTTCCTCTCTCTTTTCTAAATAGAACTGAATCAAATGAAAATCAAACTAAAGCTTTTGAATGCTTAGACTATAAATTAGTTACTTATTGAACTTCATATCGTTACCTTTCACGTTTTTACTTATTTATCTCTAATATGTATTTATCTTGCAGATATGAATCCAGGTGTATTTTTTGGTATCATAATTTTTCACATAAGGTGAAAAGAAAGCTGAAAACTATTTCTTCACTCACTCGAAAAGTAGATCTTCTAGTCTCAGTACCATAAACTATTTCAAGCTTTCCTCCTTCCTCAGTGGATAAACAACCCAGGGTTGGCCTTGACCTTCTCAAGAAGCCTTTTTCCAAGCCAGCCTTCTTCCAGCTAGTGTTCTATTCCAAGCTTTAGCATGGAATTATTGAATAAATGCTGTATGTGTATCAATTTGTGTTGAATGGTATTTGTTAGGCTGAAACACTTTACTGTGACATTGAAATAATGCATTTTAGTTATTTTCCTCTCCCTTCCCCCTCAAATTCTGTTTTTATATCACTTTTTAGAGTTGTTTTTATGAGATAATCTGTACGAATTTTAGTTATCTATATAAATAATCTATATAAATATCTATATAATATCTATATAATCTATATAATTATCTATATAAATATCTATATAAGTTTATCTATATAAATAAGTAAACAGCAATTTCATAGCATGATTGACTTTAAAGTGGTATAGGAGCCTACATAGATATCTACTGAAATTTTGATGAAATGCAAAAATATTTACAGGTATGAGCGTATATTTACGGGTTAATATTTTTATCACCTAAAATTATTTAAATCAGAAAACTTTAGAGAAATATGCAACTGGTGACTCTTTTGTGGCACCTTTTGAACGGTTTTGCTTATCAATTTCATTTTGGTAAAAAAATTCCTTTGTCAAAAAATTTAAAAATAAAATTTGTATTTCGAAATATTTTCTTCGTAGAGATAACACACAACAGATATAAAAATATAAGTTACAATAAAAATAATTTGTAATTCATTTGTCTCAATAATCCATTAAAGTCTCTTACGATTTGAAAAATTCCACAATTTTTTAAGGAATACCAGTAATATATTCCCGGATTGTCTCTGACTTATTCTTAGGAAAATGTTCACTTAATATACCATGTAATATTTACAGATTTGAATAACTAACTCTGTAGCAAGGAAATTAATGATATATTTCTAGTAAAAAAATACCCATTCTTATACATAAAGATTGCAATTTAATACACTTTGGCTTAATCATTTAAAATTTTGAAAAAGTAATGCTTAAAAGGCAAAATTAAAAGTTTTTTTGCTCCTAATTACCACAAAGATATTTAAAAGTTTTCTTGTTTACGTATAAATTAAAAGGTGTGTAAGATACTAAATATTTAACAAATTATATCTTCGTTCTTGTTAGGGAATCTTGAACTTCGTTTCGTGTTTCATACAAAATTTACTTGTGATCAGTTCTGCTTTTGTATGAAAATCATCAAAAGATATGTAACCCTTATGCGCAACTGAAAGTACTTTTTAAATATTTTTACTTGTAATCGTAATTACAGTGTATATTTTCCATTTCATTTTTTGTAGAAGTATGAAGACAATTGTTTGAAAATTGTAATTATTTCCAATCTTCAATAATTTATAATTTAAATTATACTAATGTAAAGTTCATTTTTATTTACACTCTTATTCACAAATTAGCTGGATTGTGTCATTCTAAAATCACTTTTTGACTATATTCTTTCACATTTAAGTCTTTAATAATTTATTTGTTTTAAAATATTTTTAATTAATAAATATTATATAGTCTTCATATATTTTCTTCTTAATCTACTGATAGAGCATATGTTATCCTACCCTTCTTGAATTAATAATTCAGAATTATATCGATACTAATTTAAGTTTATCTTTAGAAACAGAATCTTTTTCTAAAACAGTTCTCGTGAAAGATATTAAAATTTCTTATTTATAAACTGCTGGTCACAAAAAATTCAACACCCTGAAAGAAGCAATCAAACCAATTGAAATTTACACTATACATTTACGGCGATGAAATATGCAAATCATTAGCATTATAGTGCAGACGAACATCACGCATGACCGTAGCGCCACCCACAAACGCTGTATAAGGGGATGTGACATCTGCTCAATCTAAGAAGTCTCCCCGTCTATACGTATGGAGGGTCATGTTGTAAAGATGGGACACTGTGCCTCCAAATAAAGGCACCGGTGGTTCTTTCCTTACGCCTGGCGCATAACATTAATGAACTGTTTTGGAGAATGACTTTGATTTCACCACAACTTTATATTTCACCGACCTACAGACGAGTGTTAGTCAAAACGCTCAACATGAAGGAAGCTGAGAGAAATAGCCCCTTTGTGTTGTGTTCCCTTCACACATATGGGACACAGACAACATGAATGGAGAGTAAAGTTGGTAGGTCTAGACAAAGACACAACCTCACAGTGTAAAAGTGACAAGACAAATTATGGCCTCCAGGCAGTGGGCATAATGCCGTTTCGTAGTGGAGAGCAAACGTATGGGCCGAATGTTCCCACGCAGCATTGGAGTGGAACTACGGTCAGGAGAGCCGGGTGAAAATGTGATACACCCACCAATTTGGGACTCGGTGCGTGAAAAAACATCCCCGCATGCAGTTTAAAGGGGTCGGCTCGGAGGTGGAGGGGTTTCTTGATCTCCATCAATCGATTAAATTTTTCGCACTTCAAAGTTTGAGTGTGAACAACAACCACCTCTCAAGAACCAAGGGATATGGACCCTTGATCTCTTGCTTATTATTAAAGAACTCCACTTTAAAGTTTTGGATTTTCCGAAGACTATCTGTTCAGTTTGCAGACGCAGCCACGCTCAAGGGCTTATTGGTGCGCTTTGCCGACTAATGACGTAATCGAACGTAGTAAATCACATGAGTGATTTGCTACGTTCTCTGATTTCTGACAGTCCTGGATTATCTGTGTTTCACGAGTGATATCCAGCTCTCTTGAATCTGTGTGTTTCTGATTTCCTGTTTGCCAATTTCCGCCACTCAAGGAACAAGGAATATGTGCCCTCGATCTCTTGCTTATTAACCAGGAACTGAGCTATGAAGTTTTGAGTTTTTCGAAGATTATCGGTGTAGTTTCTGCACGACGCAGCCGCGCGCGCTCAAAGACCTAATGATGAACTTTGCCGACTGGTGAACTCTGCAGAAGGGAGAAATACGGATTGCCGGATTCAGTGGTGCCACGCCTGGAATACCTGACCTAAAATCGAAATATAAAAGCGAAAACTGTAAAATCATTTTACTATTGAATTTATCGTTTATTTAATATTTACTCTAGAATTAAAATGCCTTTCGCGTTTAGTTGTGAGACTTTTGACACTACACAATACCACGATGTTACAGATAAAAAAATTTATCTATAAAAGATATTATGGCAGCTTTGTGGTACCAGTATTTCAATAAATACTTTTATAATTATTCTTTTTCCGCAAAAATTTCAGTTTCTTCAGATAAAATGAACTGAACTTTGTGCGTAAAAATAAGAATTATAAATGCTAGCAATGTGAGCGAAAGCTATAAGTGATCTTCAATGACCGAGCTTCATCCACCGCATTGCCTATGCTACATAAGTAATTTACTGATACCAGATTTCTGATATTCCCGGATTATCTGTACCCCACGAGTGATGTCCCGTTCTCTCGAATGCGTGTATTCCCGATTCCTTGTTTGCTGATTTCCACCGCTAAAAAAACCAAGGGATATGAACCCTTGATTTCTTGCTTATCACCAAAGAGCTGAGCTCTGAAGTTTTTCGTTTCTCAGGCTCTCTGTTGCGTTTGTAGAAGCCATCGCGCTCGAGGAAATACTGATAAACTTTTCTGACTATTGACCTCATCGAACGTAGTTAATCACATAAGTGATTAACTATGTTCCCGGATTATATCTATGCTTCACTAGTGATGTGTCGTTCTCTCGAATGCGTGTGTTCTATTTTTCCTGTTTGATTATCTGTTTCCACCCCGCAAAGTCCAAGGAAAGTGGACTTTTGATCTCTTGCTTATTATTAAGGAACTGCGCTCTAAAATTTTGGGTTCTTTGAAGACTCTCGGTTGAGTTTGCGAACGAAGCAGCGCTCAAGGACCTACTGATTAATTTGTCGACTAATGACCTCATCGAACGTAGTAAATCACATAATTGATCTACTACTTTCCCGAATTTCAAATGTTCCTGGATTATCTATGCTCCACGAGTGCTGTTCCGTTATCCTGAATGCGTGTATTCCTGATTTATGCCCCTCAAGGACCAATTATTGTGATCTCTCAATCTCTTGCTTATCACCCACTACCCGAAATTTCAGCGAGCAGTTCTTTTAGGAGTGATTCACAAAACTGATTTAATACGTTCCCGGATTTCAGACGTTCTTGAATTATCTGTGATCTACGAGTGATGTCCCGTTCTCTCGAATGCGTGAGTTCCTAATTTCCCGTTAGTTCATTTCCGCCCCTCATTAACCAAAGAATACAGATTCCTGACCTCTTACTACCAAAGAACAGATCTCTGAAATTTTCAGTTTTTCAAAGACCCAAAACTTCAAAACGCAGTTCTTTGGAGGAGTTAATTACATGAGTGATTTACTACGTTCCTGGATTTTTTGTGCTCCCCGAATAAAATCCTATTCTTTCGAAAGCGTGCGTTCCTATTATCCTGTTTCCTGATTTCCGACCATCAAGGTCAGAAGGAAATGGATCCTCGATCTCTTGCTTATTACCGAAGAACTGTGGTCTGAAGTTTTGAGATTATCGAAGATCCTTGGTTCACACACAGTTTAAGGACGAAGCCCCACTGAAAGACCTACTGATGAACGTATCCGACTAATGACCCCATCAAACGTAATAAATAACATGAGTGACTTACTACGATCCCGAATTTCTGATGTTCCTGGATTACCTGTTCGCCCGTTATCCAGAGCAAGGGTATTCCTGATTTCCGCCCCTCAAGGACCAAGTGTTGAGGACTCTCGATCTCTTGCTTATTCCAAAAATAAAGTTACGAAGACGCAAAACTACACTGCGCTGTTCTTTTTAGGAGTGACTCACGTGATTTAATACGTTTCCGGATTTCTGTATTTTCTTCATTATGAGTGCTCCACTAGTGATTTCCAGTTCTTTCGAATGCATGATTTTCGTATTTCTGTTTGATGATTTCCACCCCTCAAGGACTAAGGAATACGCATCCGTGATCTCTTTCTTATTACCAAAGGACAGATCTCTGAATTCTTGTTTTTTTCGAAGAACCAAAATTTAAAAGCGCACTTCTTTGGAGGAGCGATTTACATCAGTGATTTACTACATTCCTGGGGGGTTGTATTCCCCTAGTGGTCTTGTGCTCTCGAATGCGTGTGTTCCTAAACTGTTTACTGATTTTCACCCATTAAGGACTAAGTAATATGGATCCTCGATCTCTTGCTTATTACCAAAGAACTGCGCTCTGAAATTTTTTTATTTTCGAAGACCTAAAACTACAGATCACAACTCTTTGGAGGAATAATTCACATGAGTGGATTACTACGTTACCGGATTACTTGTGCTCCACGAGTAATTCCCCGTTACCTCGAATGAGTGCGTTCATGACTTCCGGTTTTCAGATTTCCGCCTTCAAAGGACCAAGGGATATCGACCATCGGTCTCTTGCTTATTACCAAAGAACTACACTCTAAAACTTTGGGTTTTTGAAAGACACTCGTTTCAGTAAGAAGTCGCAACCGCGCTCAAGTACATACTGATAAATTTGCAGAGTAATGGTTTAATTGAAAGTAGTAAATCACACGAATGATTTACTACATTCCTGGATTTCTGACATTCCTGATTTTTTTGTATTCAATCAGTAATTTCCTGTGCTCTCGAATGCGTGTGTTCCAGAACTCTTGTTTGCTGATTTCCGTCCATCAAGGACAAAGGAATATACATCCTTGGTCTCTTGCTTATTACCATAGAACTGAGTTCTGACGTTTTTTGGGATTTTTGAAGACCTAAAACTTCAGAGCACAACTCTTTGGAGGAATGAGTCACAGGACTCAATTACTATGTTCCCGGACTATTTAGGCTCCACGAGTAATTTCCCGTTTTTTCGAATGCGTGTGTTCATAATTTCTGGTTTTCTGTATTTCTCCTTTAAAGGATCAAGGGATATGGATCATTTATCTCTTGATTATTACCAAAGAACTGCTCCCTAAAATTTTGGGTTTGTTCAAAGACTCTCGGTTCAGTATGAGGAAGCAGCCACTTTCAACGACCTACTGATGTATTCGCCGAGTAATGATCTCATCGAAAGTACTAAATCACATGAGTGATTTACTACGTTTCCAGATTTCTGAAGTACCTGGATTGTTTATAATAAACGAGTGGTGTCCCGTTATGCACCCAGAATCCTTGTATTCCCAATTTCTTGTTTGCTAATTTCTGCCTCTTAATGACCAATTGTTATGGAATTTCGATTTCTTGCATAGTACCAAAGACCCAAAACTTCAGAGTGCAAAGTGTTTTAGGATATTTTCACATGATTAAAACATTTTCTAGATTTCTGACGTTCCTGGATTAACTGTTCTCCATTGGTGATATCCCGCTCTCTAAAATTCGTGTATTCCTGATTTCCACCCTTCAAGAACCATGAAATGTGGATTTATGATCTCTGGCTTATCACCTAAGAACTGAGCTCTGAAGTTTTTGAAGACTCTGGGTGGAGTTTGAGGAGCAGCCGCTTACGAGGACATACTGATGAACTTTTCGACTGCTCCCCTCATAGAACGTAGTAAATTACATAAATGATTTACAACATTCCCGGATTTCTAATGTTCCTGGATTATGTATGCTCCACGAGTGATATCTAATTATCCTGAATGCGTGTATTCTTGATTTCCGCCGCTCAAGGAGCAAGTGTTGAGGACTCTCGATCTATTGCTTTTTAACAAAGACACAAAACTTCAGAGCGCAGTCCTTTTTAGGAGTGACTAACGTGATTTAATACATTTTCGAATTTCTGAGGTTCCTGGATTATCAGTGCTCTACGTGTGATGTCCCGTTTTTTCGAATGCATGATTTTCTGATTTCTGTTTGCTTATTTTCACCCGTCAAAGACTAAGGAATATTTACCCCCCTGTGTGATCTCCTTCTTATTACCAAACAAGATATCTCTAAATTCTTGTGTTTTTCGAAGACCCAAAATTTAAAATTGCATTACATTCCTTTTTTTTGTATACCCCTAGTGATGTCTTTTGCTCTCGAATGCATGTGTTACTAAGCTGTTTACTGATATCCGCCTTTTAAGGACCAATGGATATAGACCCTCAATTCCTTGCTTATTACCAAATAACTACGCACTAAAGTTTTGGTTTTTTTCAAAGACTCTCGGTTAAGTATTAGGACGCAACCGTTCTCAAGGACATGCTGATGAATTTGCCGAGTAATGATTTAATCGAAAGTAGTAAATCACATGAGTGATTTACTATATTCCTGGATTTCTGAATTTTCTCATTTTTTTGTATTCAACCAGTAATGTCCTGTGCTCTCGAATGGGTGTGTTCCAGAACTCTTGTTTGCTGATTTCCACCCATCAAGGACAAAGGAATGTAGATCCTCGGTCTCTTGCTTATTACCATAGAACTGAACTCTGGAGTTTTTTTTTGGGGGGGATTTTTGAAGACCTAAAACTTCAGAGCACAACTCTTTGGAGGAATGAGTCTCAGGAGTCAATTACTATGTTCCCGGATTATTTAGGCTCCACGAGTAATTTCCCGTTCTCTTGAATGTGTGTGTTCATATTTTCTGGTTTTCTGTTTTCCGCCTTTTAAGGACCCAGGGATATGGACCCTCTATCACTAGATTTTTACCAAAGAATTGCGCTCTAAAGTTTTGGGTTTGTTCAAAGACTCTCGGTTCAGTATGAGGACGCAGCCATTCTCAAGGACCTAATGATGAATTTGCAGAGTAATGAATGATCTCATCGAAAGTAGTAAATCACATGAGTGATTTACTACGTTTCCAGATTTCTAATTTTCCTCGATTGTTCATAATAAACGAGTGGTGTCTCGTTATGCTGAATGCTTGTCTTCCTAGTTTCTTGTTTGCTAATTTCGACCTCTCAAAGACCAAGTGTTATGGACTTACGATTTCTTGCTTAGTACCAAAAACACAAAGCTTCAGAGTGCAGTGCGTTTTAGGATTTTTTCACATGATTAAAAATTTCTGGATTTCTGACGTTCCTGGATTAACTGTTCTCCACTAGTGATATCCCGCTCTCTAAAATTCGTGTATTCCTGATTTCCATTCTTCAAGAACCATGAAATGGGGATTTATGATCTCTTACTTATCAATAAAGATCTGATCTCTGAAGTTTTCCGAACACTCTGGGATGAGTTTGAGGACGCAGCCGCATTAGAGGATTTACTGATGAACTTTGTCGACTATTGACCTCTTAAAAGGCAGTAAACCACATGACTGATTTAATACTTTCTTATTTCTAATGTTTCTGGATTATATATGCTCCGCGAGTGATGTCCCGTTATATTAAATGCGTGTATTTCTAATTTTCGCCCCTCTAGGACAAAGTGTTGCGGACTCTCGATCTCTTGCTTATTACCAAAGAACTGCGCTCTGAAGTTTTGGGATTGTCGAAGACCTAAAACTTCAGAGCACAACTCTTTGGAGGAAGGATTCATAGGTGTCAATTACTACGTTCCTGAATTACATGTGCTCCACGAGTATTTTTCCGTTCTCTCGAATACGTGTGTTCCTGATTTCCGCCTTTCAAGGACCAATGGATATGGACTCTTGATGTCTTGCTTATTACCAAATAACTACGCTCTAAAGTTTTGGGTTTTTCAAAGAATCTTGGTTTAGTATTAGGACGCAACCGTTCTCAATGAACTAATGATGAATTTGCGAAGTAATGATCGCATCGAAATTAGTAAATCACATTAGAGATTTACTACATTCCTGGATTTCTGACATTTCTGTTTTTTTTTATTCCCCGAGCGATGTCCTGTGCAATCGAATGCGTGTGTTCCTAAGCTCTTGTTTGCTGTTTTCTGCCTATCAAGGACTAAGGAACATGGTTCTTCAATCTCTTACTTATTATGAAAGAATTGTGCTCTAAAGTATTGGGATTTTTTAAGACCTAAAACTTCATAGCAAAACTCTTTGGAGGATTGAGTTACAGGAGTCAATTACTACGTTCCCGGATTATTTAGGGTCCACGAGTAATTTCCAGTTCTCTCTAATGCCTGATTTCCAGTTTTCTGATTTCTGCCTTCCAAGGACCAAGGGATATGAACCCTCAATCTCTTGCTTATTACCAAAGAACTACGCTCTAAAGTTTTGGGTAATTCAGAGGAGTGAATTTCTACGTTCCCGGTTTACTTGTGCTCCACGAGTAATTTCCCATTCTCTCGAATGCGTGTGTTCTTGATTTATGGCTCTCAAGGACCAAGAGATATATAGAACCTCGATCTCTTGTTTATTACCAAAGAAATGAGCTCTAAACTTTAGGGTTTTTCAAAGACTCTTGGTTGAGTTTGCGGATGCAGTCGCGGTTAAGGATTTACTGATTAGGTTTGTCGAGTGATGAACTTTGCCAGTTGTTGAAATCTGCCGATTAATGAACTCTGCCAGTTGTTGAAATCTGCCGATTAATGAACTCTGCTGACTGATAAACACTTTCTAATGTAGAAATTCGGATTATTGGAGTCAGCGGCTTTACGGCTGAGAGCCCGTGGTCCTCCCATGCATTCAGCGCTTGCCATCAGCATATTCCAATAGGATAATGCTCGAGCGCTTGTGACCCGCAATGATAAAGTGTTCTTCTTCATCCTTCAGATTGAATTTCTTTCCTTGCCTCCTTGTTCTTCCGATCTATCACCAATCGAAAAGATGTGATCCATGTTTGCACAACGACTAACCATGCATACACCACCCGCTGCTGCAACAGATCAACTTTGGAAATATTTGGAAGCCACATGCTCTACCCCAAGGATACATCCGAACTCTCGTTGTTTTTATGCCGAGGCATGTGTCTTTGGCTTTAGTCAACAATGGCGGCTACACTAACTACTGATTTTGACATCATTCATACGTAACAAAATGCTGAAATTTTAGTCGTTTGTTCTTTGTACAACATGTTATCTTCCAAATAACTTTCGGTGTGATATCCTTGGCCCTTCTTGGTGTTGCATTTTGTGTGACCAGCAGTATAAGAATTCCCAAAATGTTTCAAATTATTTCTTTAACATTATAAGAAAAGATTTTGTTTCACTGTGATAAAATATGCTTTTTTTTACAATTCTATATATTGGAATATATATAGACATGGATAGTATATGTTATAATATATTTTTGATAACAAATATGAAGCATTTGTTAATGGGCGTAAAAGCTTCTTTTTCATGAAAACTGATTTTGAGAACTATATTTGTATAAGACATTTTATGAAAGATTTTTATAATAATCATAAGACACGTTTTAACAAAATTTGTAAAGAATTATTTTGATTGCAATGATATACAATATTTTTAATAACTATATATGCATATGGGAATGTATTTAATCTAACACTATTTATACAGAATTTGATATTAACAGTAAGAAAATGTGAGGAGAATATTTGTTTTATTGCATATATTATTAATGTTAATACTAAATAACTTTATGAAGAAAATAACTTGCATTATAAAAATGCAGCATATACTATATTTTTTATAAAAGCAAATCTATATTTCCTTGCTAATAGGATTTTGATAGATCTATATACGTATATCTTGTAGTCATAATTTTTTCATGCTTATAAATAAATTTTCTTGGAATTTCCTCTCTTGAATTTGTAAATATATTCAAATTTTTTCTTCTGAGTTTAATTATGAAGCTTAATATTATAAATACCTGCTTACCTTTTTTAGCTTTTTGAATCTCTCAACAACACACACTTTTGTTTATTCCTGAATTTAAAACTAATTCTGTTATTTATTTAAAGCATTTTTCTAAAATTTCTGTAAAAGAAAAATACCTTAAACAGAAAAATAATGCTATTATTGTATTCATATTCCATTTTTAATATTAAGCTATAACTTTCTATATTTGTCAAGAAGTCATTCTTAATGTAGATTCAATGCAAAATAAAAATAACTGCAATACTGTTAATTTATAAAAAGAGATATTTCTATTAGTGTGTTTTACAGAACAAAACTACACCTATGTCCAAAATTAAAGTCACAAACATGATTTTCGTCATAATTTTAAAATGCCTCCAGTAAAATTATAGAAATTATATTTTATATATACTTTGAGGAACGGATAGTACAATATCAACCTTCAATTTAGGAAAAGATGCTGTTTAGCTTTAGTTTTTGCAGAACTGCTGGATTGAGACCGTACAAGCATATGGAAATTTTGCCTCCAGTTTTGTGAATATTGCATTAAAACAATGAAGTTGGTCTGTTTGCAGTGAGAATGCCCTCTCATTAGGGTTTCTGATTTCCCAGGTTTTTCCATTCCCGGGAATGTCCGGGAAATCCCGGGAATGCAATTGTCGTTCCCGGGATTCCCGGAAATACATCAAAATTTCAAAAAAATTTTAAAAAAAGTTATTTTTAAATAAAATCAATAATAACTATATAAAATAAGGATACATATAAACTCCAAAAGTAATACTTATTTATATAATGAGCTAAAAAAATATACAATAAATTGATTATTCATTTTTAAAATAAGATTTCAAAAAGCATAAGCAATTAATACTTTTATCACTCAACCTAGTTCTAAGCTTTGTAACGAACAATCCAGCAGCAGAAAATGCTCTCTCGGCTTCAACTGACGTTGGAGGAATTGTTTTTAAAGCATCCCAAAGTTTTATAATGTTTGGTGATGGATTTTCAGTCGAGTCGAACAATAGCATCTCTTGTTTCATGATTTTGTTGAAACTGGTACTTTTTTGGTTGAACAATATAAAACTTTTGTTTTAGAGTAAATTGCTTTCTCTAATTTTTCGTCTAATGTCAGATTTTTCTTTCAAAATCTCTATGCTCTCTTCTGAGTGTGAAGAGTTGGATATTGATTCCTCTTCTTCGCAGAAAAGCCTTGTCCCTATCATTTGTGCTTGTCTAACCAAACAATTTTTACCAGGCAATCGCGAAATATCGCCAGTAACTGCAGCTGCTTCGTATTTTCTCCCAAAATTCAGGTATTGCATTAATCCTACTAAATTAACGTTGCGTCTCTCATTAATTCTTTGGATTAGAGAATATTTCATATTTTTTGCAAATTCTGAATTTTTTTCGTTCAATTCTCCAATGACGAAAGAAAATACACTTTCTGCAATTAGCAAAGTTGCATTTCGACTGCATAATTTTTCTAAGCCAATTTTCACTGGCTTTAAGCCTTTTACAATTGTAGTCACAGTTTCAAAATCTACATTGACCATCATTTGTTCTTCTTTAATGTCAATTAATGCTTTCGAAATTGCTGACTTTATTTCTAAAAATATTTCACAAGCATTGCCAACAAACTATTCCAGCGTGTTTTGGTATCCAAACAAACCATCTTTTCACAGCCAAACTCTTCTTTAACATATTTTTGTAAAATATCATTCTTTATAGGGGACTTTTTGAATAATTTTACTACATTTTTTTAATATTTTTTATAGTTTCATTTATGTTAATTATGGAATTTTTTTCTGCATAAGTGACATGAAAAAGCATCTGTTCCTACACCGCTTTCAAATTCTAAATCTAATGCTTTGTCTAAATCTTCAACAAGCTCTTCACTTTCGCTATTGTCTTTTTCTTTATGTGATTTATCTTCTACTTCAACAGTGTTTTCTACCAAATCTATTTGTTTATTATAAAGCACATAGCACACGACTAGGTGTATGGCGTGTGCATGGCACAGGTGATACTCACAACTCATTATTTTTCCGAACTTAACCATCATACTAGCACCATCAGTAACACACGCAACTGTGTGCTTTTCTGATATGATTTCAAATTCCTGTAGTTTAGTCTCAACCGCTTTAACACAATTTTCTGCTGAAAAGGATCCACTAATTCTTATCATTCCTAAATTAAAGATTTCACCCTCATTGAGGTGAACGTTTATGTTCAAATATCGTCTATTTTTAAGCGATGTAAGCTCATCGAGCGTCAAGCTACAACGAAGTCCTGCGTTTAACTTTGTTGAAATTTCATTAGTAACCCGAGCTTTAATCACATTATATTGTTTATATACAAGCTTCATAACATCACTAGAGTTTGGAGGAAAGGAATAACCTTTATCATGTAAGGACTTCCTAATAAAGTTACTTTTTGTTATTTCATTTACCGTGAACCCATCTACACAAACAAGTTTACTTACAATTTCCTCTAGTGTTCCTTTTTTTCTTTAAGAAAATATATGATAATAAGGGTTTCTTTTGTTTAGAAGTAATTCTGATATCATTATCACTATCAATTTTTCTCTTAGTAATTTTAGTATCTTATGATCCTGACGAAACGGATTGAGTTGTTTTCGATATATTATGCAGAATTTGTAAATGCCGAAGCAAACCACTTGTAGACCAACCTCTACACTTCAAAATATTGCTACATTTCATGCATTTTGCACTTTCTTCATTTTTATTTTTTATGAAGTACTGCTAAACAAAAGACTTCGTAATTGAGAAAGACATATTTCAAATGGTTATGTATAATTTTTATATCTGAAAGAAATATATAAATTGTAAGAAAAAAAAGTAGATCTCAAATATTTGGATGTGTTACATCAACAGAACAATTAATTAATACGATATAATTTTTATGTTCAGAATAAAACTTGAAACAATATTTTTCGTTTCGGTGTTCTATTATATATATATATATATATATATGCAGTCAGACCACCATTTTACAAATCTTTCTATATTGCAAATTTTTTCCTGGAACCTAGAACAGAAAAATATTGAAAGAGGAATCGCTATTTAACAAATTTTCCACATAATGAACATTTCTTCTGGTTTTAGCGACTTCGTTAAATAGAGATCCGACTGTATGTGTATATATATATATATACTAAAATACTATAAATCTAAAGAAGCAAATCAAATATATGGAGTATAAATATATGCCAAAAGTTAAGTATATATATATAATCAGTTCCAGTTTTTGTTCTGGAAAGACTGTTTCTTTCCCTCAGTTTTCAATTCAGCCTCAACTGATTAATTTTCAGATTTTTAAACGTTTGAATTTGTATTAAAAATGTGTATGTAATATAACTATCAATAAACCTGATAAAGGTTTTTAGAAAGTAAATAGTGTATCAAATATATTTTCATCCACGCTCCCCGCAAAATTAGTATCATTTTGTGAGGCAAACAAAAATTTTAAAATCTGCCTTTTTACTCAATGAAATTCCCTAGATGTTTTCATAAATAATTTAAAAAGGCAGTTTGTAATGAAATCTACAGAAAAAAGTACTTCGAAGGAATAAATAATTATTCTGAAGAAAGAAATTATTAAAAATTCGAATGCAAAGGAATTTGCTTAGTTTATAATAAATAAATGTCACACTATCTTTATTTTGCAGATACTGTTACTGTCTCGATTTTTCATTTTCAACTTTATCATATACACAGAGGAAAAAATCTTTCCCCAAATTAAAAGTTTTTTAAAATTTTTTTTATTTATTTATTTTTTTTCACTAAAGAAAAAATTATGTTGGCATGGAAACAATGCTACAATTCAAGATTTTATAAATTAAAAATCTCGGGGAAAAAAATTCACATTTGAAAAATAATTACTAAAATTAACCTTCCTTTACTGACTCATAGGCGTTTTTTGAGTTTAAATTAACCAGTTTAAGGTGAATCAATTATTACTTATTAAGGTTGTTACTAAGAGATAAATATTAATAAATACGTGAAAACTCATTTGCTGCTGAAGTGCCGATTATGTGCGTTAAAATTTTTAATTATTGTATTTAAGGTATTTTATTTGTACTACCGATTTCTTGTTGATGGAATTGTTATATTGTAGTTACGTAAATATAAAAAAAATATTAAGAATCTCACTTGAAATTTAGGTTTAGAAAAATAAGAAATATCGCGAGATTGTTTATAAAAATATTCTCCTCCCAACAGTTTGTGGGCTCATTCCTTTCTTCAAATTGCTCATTCAATTAAATAGCTCATAATAAAGACAAGTATCCGAAAAAAAATTTTGTTAAAAGATTAAACAAATAATAGTTTTAAGTATTAGTACTTACGTTATCTACATAATTCAAGATCTTGGAACTTCGATCAGACAGTGCTAATTTTCTATGAAATGTGATTACTTTAAAAAACCAAATACTTCTTGTTAACGAAGCTTGATACAGAGATAGAAATTGATTTGGACGGATACTCCTAACCACAGCTAGCTGGAAAAATTCTCACCAATCCAACGAAAGCGTTAATCTTTCTGTCTCATATTACACTCTTACCCCACGAACATTCCTTCGTTCAGGAAGTTCGGGGTGAATGATCGCAAATTGTCACAGTAGGGTCAGCTAACGATGTCCGAGGTTGAAATCTACAGTCAAGTCAAAAATAACTACCTCATAGATAATTGAAGACCCGTGCGATTCCCGGGAAATCCCGGGAACGAAGTATAATTCCCGGTAATAGAAAAAGTACAGAAACCTTATGATTTCCCGGGAAAGAAACCCTACTTCTCATAATCATTTAGATCAATGTTTATCAACCTTTTTATCACCGCGGACCGGTCAACGTTGGATAATTTTACCGCGTCCCACTGAGAAGGAGGACGTGGATTGTTTATATTTTATACTGTTTTGATTTAATAATTTTAATTTAATTGTATTTAATAGTGACTTCAGAATAAAATATAGCTACACCAAGAAATGAATATAAAGTGACTCTTGACAAGGAATATAAAGTGATTTTCATTCAAAGTAGCCCAAACCCAAGAAAAATATGCCGCGGTAAATAAAATGGAAATAATTTAATGTTTCTCTCTTGTGCGGACCAGTAGTATTTGATCCACGGACCGGGGGTTGAGACCACTGGTTTAGATGATTCCTTGAGATGAAAAGTCTGGCTGACTTGAAGCTGGCCACTCTGAAGCGGAGGTGGTTCGATAGTAGCAAGTGACCTTATTGTTATGTTGCTATATTCTTTCCGACATTGTGATAAGTCTCTGAGCGAAATTTCTTCGCAATGCAGTAAATAACTCATCGGTTTTCACAGATTTTACATTCGTGACCTTAGTTTTGGACATGAGTGTAAATAAAAGTATTAATTGAATTCTTAAATGGTGCCATTTTTTAACAGATATTTCTTATTGCATTTTAAAAAATCTGGAAATATCACTATATAAAACCAGATCATTTTCATAAAATAGACAGCAAGTCTACAACAATTCCTTTTTCTCAATGAAATAATTGTAAAAAACATTTATTACACATAAAAATCCTAAGACAACGAAAAGATGCTTTTTATTTATTTTAAATTTATTTGTCATTCGAATTGCTTTTCTTTAAACACAAAAATGTTTCCCCCTTAAACTTCATGATTAAATGAAATTCCCCTCCTCTTTGTGTCTGCTATATTTGTCTAATAAGACTACTGTAATTTTAGAGTACTTGATTTATTTCCTAATTATGTTATGTATGATGCACGTGTGCAAATAAATTTTTGTTTGATGAAGAATGGTATGTGTTCTTATTTCAAAGTTTAATCCTCATTGGTACATTACGGAGAGTAAGGGATTCCATTGGAATAATACAAAAGAATGGGTGCAGGGGCCTCTGAAAAACATCTGTTTCACTTTGAACACATTCTTAGAAGTTGTAGCATATTCAGCGTAATGTATCCAATTACCCTAAAATCGAGAATTTTTTCAAAAATTGACCAGTCGTTTTATGATTTTATTTTATAGATCGTCTTATTAGCTTTGTAAAAATACCAAGTTTTTTTATTTTCCATTCACTAGAGCAAAAACTAAAAATGTTTTAGTAAAAGCAGATGTCATAACTTTAAACAGAATGCCATGCGTTTTTTTTTTTTTTTTTTTTTTTTTTTTGTATGTTCTGTGTAATAGTAGAAGTGTTTTAACCTTTCGATTTATCAATCACTGTTTTATTAAAAAAACTTACAGTCCCTTATATGAATATAATCACTGTTTTTTTTAAGAAATTTCATGTAATGATTAAGATAAAGTGCACTAGTTTTTGTAAAAAACAAAATATTTCTTACCTGAAGGTCATTTCAAAAATGAATACCAACGTAACCCATCAAAATTGAAAAATTGAGAATTTTTTCATTAACTTTTTGTACAAAGTTGGCCCCGTTTATGTAAATTTTTTCCCATTTTTGTAATGGTAATTTCTTTTTCTTTTCTTAATTTTAGCATTTTTTTCTTACAATGTACTAAATAAATTTAAAAACCACAAAAAAAAATTCCATACCTCCATTTTTAAATAAAAAAAAACAATTGTTGCGAGTAATTGGGTACCTTAACAACATATTTTGTTTCATATTTGATTATTATCTTGGAGAAAAGGGTTTTTTTTTTGTTTCAGTACGTCTTTTTGTTCAATCACAGTTGATGTACTGACTGATAAAGTAGGAAATTTTCTTGTAGAATGAAACATTGGGATGCATGTTGCTCTGCATATACAGTAACTCGTTGGATTGAGAAGAACACATCTTGTTTTATAAAGAAAATTCGATGAAAATGCCAAACCCTATTTTGACATTATTAAAGAACAAATTTAAACAGCTAAAGTATATATATAAATTTACTACTCCCCTTCTTAGTTAAAACCTGAATATATGTGCCTGAAAAATACAACTAAAAAAATTGTTTATTGCCACTGCAAACCAAAACAAAACATAAGAACTAATTTTAAAATAATTTCTGATATTAAAAAAAAATTTCATTTCCAATACATCGTTACTTGATTGAAATATCTAGTCAATTATAAGTTTAGATTCACTTCACAAAGAGATACCGACTGTGTGTTATCTTCCAACTGTAATTAGTAAAAATAAAGTAGAGTATACGTATTTGATTCTAAAGTTTCTTAGATTGTTGTAATTATATTTTAATGTATTTTTTTCATATCACGACTATTATATTTGTTATATACATTCACTGATACAGGTTGATATGGTTTACTTGCCACTCACTTCTTTTCGTGCAAGTCTTTTCAAAAAGTTGACTTTAATAGAGTCCCTGTGAACTCTCCATTGAGATATCAGACAGTTAAAATTATTTTTTTCATATCACGACTATTATATTTGTTATATACATTCACTGATACAGGTTGATATTGTTTACTTGCCACTCACTTCTTTTCGTGCAAGTCTTTTCAAAAAGTTGACTTTAATAGAGTCCCTGTGAACTCTCCATTGAGATATCAGACAGTTAAAATTAAATAAATGTATTCAAATATAGTTTAAAATATTTCTTAGATGTGAAAAAAATGTTTTTCTGCTTATTATTTGTAACTGGTTAATAATTAATGTAACTATACTATAACGCTCGCTTTTTAATGAAAAATAACCATAATCCATACTTATTATCGTGAATTTGTAATTTTTATGCTTACCTCAAAATTTATTGAATTTAAAATACAATTTTGCAAAGGGATATTTTAAAGATACCCTTATTGAGTTGCAATATTTGCGATATTTGTTAGGACTTTTTCTTTCGTGGGTTTTTCTATCTCGAATGTTAAATTTTGAGAAATATTGTTTCGCTGCTGTAACGCTTATATTCTCGCCGACATTTTTTTTTTATTTGTTTGGAATAAATTGTACTGAAAGTTAAGTTTCGCATGAAATTGGAAATCAATTGAAATACAAGGATTTCTGAAACTTACAAACTTAAAAAGTAATAATGTTTTGTTAAAATGTTGATAAAAAATAATTAATGAAAAATATGCTTCTAATAATAAAATTAGAAATTGACAAAACTGTATGGGGTTAAGAAAAGTCGGTACTTTAGAATCTACTCTAAAATCCTCCTAAAAACAAACCAAATTTTACATACCTTAGAACAAGAACTACACATTCTCTCTATTTTTATAGGAGATTTTAATGCCCATTCATCAGCATGGGGCTATAAAGAATTAAATGAAGCTGGAATAGAAGTGGAAAAACATCTTACTCTCTTCTACGTAAGAGTTGTTATACGATCCTAACAACTTACATACATAATTACATTACAATGGAAATACCTACTCGAGAGACAGGCTTCTAACTTGTCACGTCAGATCTCAGTCAAAGTATCAAGAGAATCGGTTTTTTAACCTAAGATAAAAAGCATGCATTCCACTGGAGAACACATAGAGAAGAGCACTGAAGGCGACACATGCCGACGTAGTAGATCACTCCACCGTAATAATTTACGTTTCCGGGATGCACCAACGAGGAGGTGCATCGACGTTGCACTCCTCGAGGTCGATGTTGAGTCTCGAGTTCGAAACTTAGTGTCACTGAAGGCCCACCGTGTAGAGTGGTTGTTGGACGTTAAATCTGTCGTGGCTGTATGTCCTGTCATTAGTGTTGTAAGGAAGTTAAGAGAGGGTGTGATACCCCACCCGATGGGGGTACCATCTCGGCACCATCCACGTGACCTTTGTTTGAGGAAATGAAAGATGGACCACTAAACTCTGCCATAATAAAATTAGTTTATTATGATCTTAATTTATATTTAATAAAACAACACTAGTCTACGAGGCTTATGATCAGGAGTGATGCGACGTAAACCGTAATTATGACAAATAGCGCAATAAGCCACTGTATCTATATTTATAGCTGATTTCCTAACTTATTAGAATCCGCTCTAGTCTTAAAGCTTAATCAGATTGTATTACCACTATTTCCTTTTCAGTCCTTATATCTTCAATTTATTCTTCGATCCAACTTGATCCGGGTAAAGGAATACTCTTCTGGCCTCGGACCCACTTATTAATCAGCTTCACTGGCACTATTAGACCGACTCATAGAACTCATAGAATACACTAAGACTCTTATCCTAGAACTTCACCTAGAGCTTTATCTCACTTAGCTTTACTTCTCCACTTAGCGCTCCTCGCGAATACTAACGTTCCAATATATACAATTCCTTATCTGCATAACGACGCTCTCTTCTTAGGTTGGTTGGAAATAATTGCCATTCTGGCCCCAAAGATATTCCAAGAGAATTATTAGAAGTACCGATAAAGCTCTGTCACCAGGTCGTCTTTTATGAGATCCGTCACCAATTGCCCTCGTGTTGCTTCACAGTTCGACGAAAAGTCAAGTCTAAATTCTCTTAATATCAGTTATTGTTGCCTTCAAAAAAATAATAAGACAACTTTTATTTTAGGAAATAGAAAATGTTTCTTTCATTTGTGTTAGCGTTCATGCACTTTTATTCTAAACTCTTCTGAATTATGATTAAAAAAACACATTTTCTCTATTTTTCTGAAAAATAAAGCTTTTCAGTAATCCGAGTTTTTGATTCGTTGTATGCTTGAAATTATATATTCCCAGCTATTTAATTTTTTTTCTCATCTCTTCTTATTTTTTTATTCCTTCCTGATTTATTGACCTCGAAAAAAGAAAGAAAAAAACTATATTTGTAGAAAGATTAGTTTATATATATATAATTTTAAAAATTCGGCTATTCAATGTGTGAAATAAATTGTTCTCGCTTGCTAAGACCACAAAAGCCACTATCACATTTCCCGATTTAAAATTTTTCTGTTTCAATTAAATTTCATAAAAATTATAAAAATTCTCTATTTTAAAGTTATTTTGTCTCAATTCAATACTCTTTTTTTTTAAAAAAAATGCATTTACATTGCATAAGAGAACAATAATCCTTTATTTTTCTTCTATCTTAAGGCAAAATAATTCGTTTTCTATTATCTATTACGTTATCTATAATTCATATTTCCGATTACCTAGAACATAACTTCTTTTCGAAATAAATCTTTAAGAAAAAAGATTAGCAATCAAGAAAAATAAAATTTACTCGAGATATATTCATATAAATACTTAACGGAAAATGTGTTTACTTCCCCTTAGAACAGAATATTTCCTTGATTGGTGTTTCGTATGCACTTCTCACATTTTTCGCTTCATTTGGAGCATTACATAAACTTAAGAATTCACCACACGGATTGACAACCGGCTTCATGGCCACCAAATAGAAAAGAAAATGGAATATATATAAATTTAATAAGGTATGCATGTAATTTTGCATGTATGACGCAAGGTAAAGAGATGGAATCACGTGAAAAACATGTTTTTATTAAGCAGAATATCTCTAGTAGTTGCTCTATAGTTTTACAGTATAATATAAGAGTTTTCTCAAATTTCTGGTTTTATTGGGAAATTCTAAAATTTGTTAATGCATATTTTTCAAGCTGGAAAAGTGTAGGTGAATTAAGTTGGTAAGTTATTTGTATGAGTCTTCAAAAAATTATTCCTATCCAAATCTTATTGTCATATCTATAATACGAAATTTCTTATGTTTAATATCTAAATTTTTGTATCTGATAAAAATTTTAAATTTGCCTTCTCAATATTTAATATTCATAAATAATATTCATTGTCGGTAAAATCCGGACATTTTTATTTCCCGATTATATGTAACTTATAAAAATATATATACTAAATATGTATTCCTTAAACAGCCTTGCACAACCTGTGATATCTGGTACATCAATTATATAAAAACTAAAGTATTTTAATCTTCAATAGACTGTAGATTTTTACGTAACGATTTTCTTTGTTTAATAATTCATTATGTGCTTCTTACAAAAAAAGTCGGCCATTGTGGTAAGAGAAGTAAATTATTGAAGGTGAACTGTGGAATAGAGTAAAATTAATACAAAAAAGACATTAATTCTCTTTACTTCTCTCAAGTTAACATTTATAAGTGTTTGAAAAATCACAAGTTTTTGAAAACTATGCGTCTTTTAATGAACACATGTTTATTTAAAAATTAATAAAATTTGATTCAAAAGTTTTTAATGCCTTCAAAATCCCTCATTAATTTTATTAGGGAGAAAAAATTCAATTATATATTTAGATTTCCTTATAATTAAAAATTTCGTATATATGTTCAACAAGTACTAAGTATCCAAAATTCCATAAAAGTTAATAAATTACTGTAAAATCCGGCATATAATGCGAACTTTTAACTCAAAAATACGGGCACGCGTAATACAACGGGTATAAAAATAATAACTTTAAAAATAAAAGAGATGAGCATGAAAAATAAAATTAAAACTTCTACATATATGTATAAATATTGGTTATTAAAAAGAAAGGACACATACCTTATGAACTTAAAAGGTTGTAATGCTAGAAATAAGTTAATTCTTTCAAAAGCCTGGAATAATACCTTGAATAAATGACTTCAAACCATAGGAGCATAGCATACGTACATTTCAAGATCCTTCGGGAAAAAAGGAGTGCGCGTTATTCGGTGAATATACCTAAAAATATAAGAAATGCAGCTTGAAAGTATAGGTGTGCGTTTTATGTCGGATTTTATGGTACTCTAAAATAAAATGAAAATCCATGATCAGAATTTTATCAAACCCTCGAAAGTAAGAAAGTTATGAGACATAAGGTGAATTTACGCGTATTATATATATATATATATATATATATATATCAAGCTTTAAGGATTTTTTTAATCAAATGAATTTTAATTTTACATCTTTTTTATTTACCAAAAATAAGAATTTAGAAGCCTACTATAACTCTTTCTGCTGTCGAAATCTTTTTCCATATTATTTTCGATCAGAGCGCATTGACGCTTATCTAATCAAGAGGCTTGCAAATGTTGCATGCAACGAAATATCGCAATACAGTTTGTAATTTTTTTCTTTTTGTATTTCATCTCTGTTATATTTTATTTTGTGTTCATATTTTATTAAACTGTGCAATTTAATAGAATCTCATTTACTTTTTCCACTAATTGAGTAAGCTGTAAAATATAATTTAAATTTTTAAAAAGTGTGACAGTATAAGAATCTTTTCTATCAAAATGTTTTCCTTTTTGTTAATAACGTTGCAAAAAATTGGTTTTGGGAAAATACCATAATATGAAAACTTGTTTAGTTCCTTAGTAATACGTATATTCTATTATGACACAGGAGAAAGGTTTAAAAAGACATGTGTCCTCTCAAGCATCCATAGAAGGTCTATTTTAAGAAAAGCCATTTCCTTCTGTCAATATTATTTACCCCTGGATCCAATGTGGTAACGAAATTAAAAACCCAAAAATACTTGAAAACTTGACAGAGAACTGAAGTGGAAATATTAAAAAACCAGCGCTCTACACTGAAACATTGTAGTGGATGAAGAATGAAGCACACACACAACAAAACTTAATACAATAGAGGCAATTGGGAATTTTAATTCATTCATTTGGAAGATTAATGAGCAAATTGGAATACCTTTCACCTTGGGACTGCTAATCCAATTACATTTGTTCCCTTTTTAATATTTTGATTAAAACATATCTCATCATAGGTACCTTTTTTGAAGGAAAAGGGAGAAAATGAGAGAGAGACAATTTAATTTATCGCAGTTTTAAATGTAATTTTGATCAGTTTTTTTCTCCCGTTCAACTTACATAAAAATATCTCACATTACCAAACAATTTCTAATAAACTATGCGAAAACATTTCATGAATATAACTATTTTTTATTGTTTTTATTTTATAAACGTATGCAGTCAATTTTTATGTCTCGTATTTTTTTATGAAGAGTTTTTTTTCAAGCTAAATGTAGAAAAGTTAAGATGGAAAATGCTAGGGAATGAATTTATAATAAGCTGAATTTTATAAGGAAAGTACAAATTTCTAAATTTAACAAAAAATATACTCGGACTTTTACGTATCAACACATCCATCTTTAAACATTTTTTCTCTGAAAATCTTTGCATATCCTTTTTAGCATTGCGTTTGATCACTATATATATACACATGACAATTTCTAATTATTAAAAAGTCCTTGACATCAAAGTATAGAATTTTTTGAAGGAAATTGTCATTTTTCTCTCGGAAGTAAGGAGTGGTTGAGAGTTAAATGGAATTGAGCTTTGAAATCTACATTTGGCATGATGTGGAAATAAATAAAAAAAGTACAAAAATCTGATGTCGTCCTCGTTTCTTGAACATGCATCAAAATCAAAAGATTTGCTGCCAATAGTCCCATGTAGCTTCAGAGCTATGTCAATTAATTAATTAACCAAGACTGAAGTAATGATAACCCAACAAAATTCCTTCAGTATTTGGTTAACGAAAATGTTATGAACATAAATAAAAGATGCGTGTTACAATCTGGTTAGTATACTAATAGATTCGCAACTGAAGGGTTTGCGTTTTGTCCTCCCAAACGTGTAAAATGCTGATGTCACATTTAAGTTGAATCGTCATTTATTTTCATAAATATGACTTTAAAAATTCATTCTATTTCATAAATTTATCATTTAAGTTGTATCGATTTATTTTTTACAATATTATCGGTAAAAAATGTATTTTTCTATTTAAATTCTAAATGCACGACTACTGTCATTATATGTAACATAAATGATTAATATTACGATTTTTTTCAGTGTTTATTAAATTGATTTATTGGCTACTTAAAAATAAATTAATCGTAAAATTACTGTAAAGTTTTTTTAAATATTAATTTTTTAAAGAATAAATTTCATGTAACTTAGTCTGGTTTTTTCTTTCACACCTGAAAATTCTCCTTTTTCTCTATTTTTTGTTTGCGTATTTAGTTCTAAGTTATTTATGATTAAATGTTTCATAAGATTCTTATTCTATTATTAGAGGAAAGTATTTTCTAGATTTTGCAAAAACAGCTCCCAAAAATAAATGTTCCATTAATCTCAATTTTTAGATTCATCTCGAACTCAAAAGGTTTTTCAGCTGAAAAAGTGGAAGGCGAAGTTTCGAAATTTGAACGTACATCTAAAAATAAATTTTATTGATTAAATTTCGTGGCGAATTTGACATTCTATGACCTTGCTTACGAAATGTAATGGTGATCCGAATATTTTTTCGTCTCTTATATATAAAGATGCTCTACACATTTGCTACTGTGCATGACTGGCAGGGAAATGTTGCTATGACTACGTGAAAGATGATCGATTTTTAACCTCCCATATGCCTCTTCCGGGAACTCGATTGCGAAATAATACCGGGGAAAAATTTCGGGAAAATTCCTGGAAGGAATGGAATAAAAAGTGCGCTTATATAGCAACAGGACCCGAACATATAATCGATTCCAATTTTTTAAAATATTCCTTAAAATGTATTGAGAAAAAGTAAAAATAGACTTCAAATGACCTAAATATAATATTACATTTAAAAAAGTTTATAAATTAATAATAAGAAGTTCTAGATTAAACTATCGATTTCGCATCGCATAGCAACAAATCAAAGTATTCACAGAATCATTTTTGAAATGCGAAAAATGGATCAATATGGAGACAAAGCTGAATTATAAATTTCTACAGATAGATAGATTTGATTTTGATATCCACAATTAATGAAATATATATTAGAAGCTATAAAAGTAGCAAAAAATAACTTAAATTTCATCTGAATTTTAAAAAGATAACTTTAAAAAAATTTCAGAAATTCTAGGGGGGACTTTTAATGTAAAATTGGCTTAAAATAAAGGGAGGGGGGAATCAGAGAAATTTTGAATTTTTAGGGGGTTTAAAACCATGAAAAGATTTGTATGAAAATTAGTAATACGAACAATAAAACACTTAAAAAATGATAAATATCTACAAAATATGGATTTTAACTGTTAACAATCAGAAATAGCTTTATAACAGGAAAAGTACTTAAAAAACTCTAAGAGCATTAATTTTTGGCGTTTTAATTTTTGTTCATTACAACACTAATAAATATATGTGTTATTGTAATAACTATATACAGGGACGTCTTAAAACTTCTTGAGGTTCTGGGCATCTACGCAAAAGTAGGTGCAGGACCCCTACACAAATAGAGGCCCACCTATGATTCGTAAAAGTAGACAATACATATAGCATACGTTATCAAATACTTATATTTACAAAGTATAACCGAAGCAATAAATATGTATGACACAATCGCACAAACCGACACGATCAATTGCCGCTATTTGACTGTATAAATATGGTGCATGGTGGTAGGCTTAGGCAGAGGCCCCAAGCTTGAAGGATTCCAGTTACAAATCCAACATGCAACAAAAATATATTGAACTGATACTACAACCCCAATGACTTCTACAACCCACTTAGATTAGAATACATGCATAAAATTGTTTTTAAGGACATTTTGATAAAAAAATTTATTTAAATATAATATTTTAGCAAAAAAAAATTAACTTAGAATAATCTCTCTCTACAAAGGGGTCGCAGTCGAATGACTTCCATGAATTTAAGGTATCCGACTACGTTCGGAACCGTGATTTTAAAAAAGCGTATAAATGGATAATTTTCATGATATTTAGTATCACTTAGATTAGAATACATGCATAAAATTGTTTTAAGAACATTTTGATAAAAAAATTTATTTAAATATAATATTTTAGCTATCTCCTACTGCAAAATCAGTTCCATCCGATACCATCACTAATTTCTGAAAAGGTGTAATCAACTTTCGACCTAAAAATAATTTTGCAGGGGTTTTTCCCGTCGTTTCATTTACTGCTGTATGAATAGCATAAGCAAACTCACGTAAGAACTGGTCCCACGTGTCATGTATATCATTGATATAATTTGCAATCATTTGCACAAGATCGCGATTTACGCGTTCTGTTCTATTTGCCTGAGGTCTATATACAACAGTCTTCACATGCCTTATGCCTAATCTTTCGATTTAAATGCTCAAAAATATCAGAGATAAATTGGGGACCATTATCGCTTATTAATTGTACTGGATTGATTGAATATTAACGTTGCACTGTTCAGCTACAAGAGGGTTTTTGGTGACGGACCACGTAGTTTTGAACCATGGTCAAGTGACGTGAACGACACCTGAGCTGGCACCACCCTCTCTTAACTACCACACGACATCAACGGGAGGACGTTTCAGCTCTCGACAGATTTAGCGTGCATCGCTGCCCTACACGGCGGGTTTTTAGTGGCACTGGTTAATTTTACTGGAGATCCAAAAAGCGATATATAATTATCAAAAAAATTATCCGCTATTACTCGAGCCGAGGCCTTTTTAAGGGGTACGCTTTCAGCCCGCTTGCTGAAATAATCCGTAATTACTAATACATATCGGTTACGCCTCACTCTCGATGTCGGGTACGTACCTAACAAATCTAACGTAACTATCTCATTTGGATAATTTGATACAATCGGAATTAATCGACCAGCTGGTAACGCGTTTTTATAATTAGTTTGGCACATGTGGCATGTAGAAACATATTGTTCAATAAATTTTCTCATATACAGGAAATAACAAACGTCCCTTATTTTATGATAATTTTTAAAACGTCCAAAATGACCTGCTAATGGTTTGTCGTGAAATTCTTTCATTATTTCATTCCTTAAAGACTTTTGAATATATACTCGCACTTCACCTAATGACGTTGCATATTTTGCATAAAACAACAAGCCTTCTATTAATCTAAAATCACGGGACCAATTCTCACATATTGTCGCATTGGCCGAGCTATCTCTTCTGGGTTTTCCAGATATCTATGACCTAATTCTGGGTCTTTTCTTTGCTCTTCTATTAATTGTTCTCGTGACGAAAGTACCTAATCCCTGATTATTGCAGAATTAACCTTCTCTCCTATTATACTTTCAACTGGGTTTCTCGACAAAATGTCAGTCACCGCATTTTGAGTTCCGGGACGATGTTCCATTTCTATATTAAATTCTGCTAATTTTAGTGCCCATCTGATCATTCTATTTGACAAATTTTTACCATATGTTAAACGCGTCAACGTAGCGGGATCCGCCATAACCTTGATCGTTAAGGAATCTAAATATGTTCTGAATTTATTCAGAGCCCAAACCACTGCTAAACATTCCCTCTCTGTTACAGTGTAATTCCTCTCCGCACTACTAAGCGTGCGAGAGGCAAATACTACTAGTCTCTGCTCTTGGTTTAGAACTGCTCCTACCCCTATTGAAGTAGCATCCGTAAATAACTCGAAAGGTTTTTTGAAATCCGGCAATTTTAAAACTGGCGTTTTCGTTATGGCCGCCTTTACTGCGTCAAATGCCTTTTGCGCTTCTATTGACCAAAAAAATTTCTTTAGTTTTTGTTTAAGATTATAAAGGGGCTCGCAAAGAACAGCATAATTTTTAATAAACTTCACGTACCATTGGGACATACATAAAAATTTCGACACCTCCTTAGAATTTCGTGGTGGTTTCATCTCAGCTATAGTTCGAACTTTTGTCTCATCCGTTTTAATTCCTTCCTTATTAATAATTAAACCTTAATATTTTAATTCATCACAACCAAATTTACATTTGTTCTTATTTAAAGTTAACCCCGCATCTTGTAACAATCAAAAAATTTCTTTTAAATGTTCAATATGTTGAGTGAATGATGGAGACGATATAATCACGTCATCCATATGCACATTCACAAATTTCCCCATCACTGGTTTTAGTATGATGTCAATTGCCTTCTGAAAATTGGGAGCCGCCCCTGACAACCCAAATAGCATGCGTCGAAATCGGTAAGTACCATTTTTTGTGACGAAAGCAGTCTTAATTATATCACTAGGGTTTACTGCCAGCTTAAAATATCCCGACCTGAGGTCAAGAGCTGACATTATTGCTGTATGGGGTATGTTCATTATTAAATCGTCTATTAAGAGTAATGGATAACAGGGATGTAATTGTAATCACATTAAGTTTCCGATAATCGACAACAAATCTATGCACTTCCGAATTTTCCAGCGCTAACCCATTATTTTTTCTACATAACAAAACTGTTGACGCGTACGGGGATTGAATGCGAATTATGGTTCCTTCTTTCAACATTTTGTCTACATGATAATCAAGTATCGCTTGCTTTACCCTGTCATAACGATACGGACGAGAAACAACCGGTGGGTTTTCTCCCGTGTCAATCTCATGATATAAAACATGTTTAAGCCCCGGTTTATATGAAAATAATCCTTAAAAACTATTTAGCAAATCTCGCAACTCCTGTTGCTGTTTTTCCTCTAACTTTGTCTTAGAAAGATCTATTTCTACTTTTTCTTCCCCAATCGTTTTAACCACCTTATCAATCCGCGAATCAGGAATCGCCAACGATTTCCGATCAAAGTCCAAAATAATCTTTGATCCGCTGATGAAATCTACTCCTAGAATACATGGGTATTCTAAATCTGTCAATACATGAAACAACCAAGGTTTTTCAAACTCACTTATTCGAATATTCTCAATTCCACAATTCCAATATTCTGACATTTAGCTCCCTGTGCCGTGATCACCTGAGTACGCGATTTCTTTACTGGCTTATAAAAAAAATATTTTCGGTATGTCTCCTCCGATATAAATAATATCTCCACTCCAGTATCCCATAATGCTTTCGTAAAAGTCTCGTTTAATAAAATAGGAACGTATGGAAGTTCCACTGGAGACATGCATATTGCAGAAAGTTTAATCAGTACCTCATTTATCGACTGCGTCTGATCGCTTTGAACATCACTAAACATTTAATCGTCCCCTTTGCCTCCTATCGCCTCGACTAAAATTCTGACTGGAACCCCTATTTCTGTAGATCCATGTACTAAAATCATTCTTTTGATTTCCATTTCTAAATTGATATCCTCTATCGTTAAATCTTCGATCATCCTTCTGAAATCTATTCCTGCTCGAAGCACCACTGAATTCCTTGACGGCTATTTTCGTAGTTACCCCTGTAATCATTTCTACCATTACTCGGTTTACACACCAGTTCAGAATTTCTCCAATTTCCTTGATTATAACCAATATTAGACATCCTACGCTCATTCCAACCTCGTCCTTCTGCATTATCACTATTTCTCGAACCCCGTATTGCCTTGCATGAATATCTTTCCTCAAACCTAGCTAAGACCTCCAACAATTGAACCGTGTTTTCTGGATTCCGAAGCTCCACGTAATCCTGGACTTGTGGTTCAAGTCTAACAAAAATATGATCTACCAGGGCTTTCTCTGACATCCCCAGATCTAACTTTTTATTCAATTTTAATAAATCGTAAACAAAATCCGTCGGCTCCTGGTTCTGTCTCAGTTGAGACGCGTAAAACCTGGTCTCTAAATCTTTCCTATTTTGGATGGCAGGGAATGCTTTCGACAATGCTGCTTTCAGCTGTGCAAAGTCCGTGGCGGTATTCTGCACTAACGCTGATTCGAATATCTGATACCAATCTTGGGCCCTCCCCAGGAGATGACCTTTCAAAAAAGCCCACGATAAATCACTGGGTATCTCAAGTAATTTGATTTGATTATCTATACCTTCCAAAAACTCGGTGACGTTCTTGGACCCGGAAAAAGTAAACTTCTGGTAAAACATTAAACCCTCTCGCGTTTCTCATCTCGGGGTCATATAAATTAATCTTGTTGGGCGCCATTGTGATAATCCCCCTCTGATGTGATTATCTCTTTGGGTATCACCGTGAGCTATATAGAGGTGTAGGAATAACGAAAGAACTAAAAGGAAACATTACCTTAATATGACTATATTAAGATATTCAACTTAAACCTTTAACAAATTAGATTATAATAATTTATATGTGAGAGAATCTACGATGGTAAAACACACCACACATAATATATTTATAATAACGACTTAACCTAACTCGGACCACTATCAATAACTGAATCAATAACAGTACTGCACTCAGCAACTCGGCTTCCTTTCCTCCTTCTGTCCCGATTACTAAACATCCACTATATACACTGGTGTGCAAAAATTAAGGACGAGACGGGTTTTTCAATATAACTTTGTACAAAAGCTTTCCAAATCAACACATTTAATACCGTAAGATCCCCAATACGTAAGGACATGTGTAATGTAAGCAACACTTACTAAAAGAGAAATCAGAAAGATAAAAAGAAGATTTATTGAAAAAGTAGCTTGGAGCGCAATGCGACTGAAGGCCGAAACATCCCTGTGATGGGTGTCCAGCAAGAAACATCCGGTCTTTAGTAGGGGATATGATCTCCCCTGACTACTAGGCAGGTTTCACAGCGTCTGCCCATGCTGAGAATGAGGGTGTCAATGAGTTGTTGAGGCATTGCTGCCCATTCGTCTTGCAGCGCCAATCGAAGCTCCCGAATCGTTACTGGTGGTAAGGTACGAGCTGCCAAGCGTCTGCCTAGAAAATCCCATACATGCTCGATGGGATTGAGATCGGGAGATCGTGCCGGCCAATCCATACGTTCAATATCCTCACTCTCTAAGAGCTGTTCGGCAACTACTGTGCGATGACATGGTGCAGTGTCGTCCATGAAAAGAACTGCAGACCCATAGCGCCTCTAAAAAGACGCACATATGGAAGAAGAATCTCGTTACAATAACGGGTCCCGTTGACTGAACCTGCGTCGAAGATGTGAAGGTCTGTACTACTACCAAGCATGATGCCTCCCCAAACGAGAACACCGCGACCTCCATACCTGTCCCTTTCAATGATATTCGAGGGATGATTGCAGCTTCCCCGCTCTCTCCAGATGAGTATGCGATGAGAATCGCTACTCAAACTGAATCTGTTCTCATCTGTAAAGAGTACTCGTCCCCATTCATTGTCTCTCCAATTCCGGTGTTACCGGCACCACAGAGAACGCCTTCTCTGATGGGCAGGTGTTAAAGGTACACGCCGTACAGGGCGTCGTGCAAACAGACCACCACCGTGCAGTCTTCTGGCCACGGTAAAACGCGATATCGGTCGTCCAGTCGCATGTGTCGTGTGTCTAGCGAATTCTCCCGCTGTCTGCCGCCTGTTTCTTCTGGCCTGTAAGACAATGTACCGGTCATCTGCGGGCGTGGTTCCTCGTGGACGACCACTACTGAACCCCGGATAGCTGTTCCTGTAGTTTGAAATTGTCTCCAAAGTCGTGAAACGATGCTGTGAGCAATTCCGAACTCTGCAGCCACACTTGTCACACTGCGGCCTTCCTCCAACTTCCCAATGATTCGACCTCGGGTAAAAGCATCCAGATGTCGTCTAACAGATTGATTATTCGCCATTTCTCGCTGAGGCAGCAACTCGGTGTGATTTTAACTGCTATACGGCGTGCAATCTCTTTGCCAGAAATACTGATCTTACACCGACAACATGCTTTATACTACTCAGACACTCCCCCATTACGTCTACCTGCATATCTGCGCATGTGCTACCGTACATCACCTTACTTAATCTCCTGATTGGTCTTTCTGTCCGCTCTGCCTCTTCGTTCAGCTGATATGCTAATTTTTCAACTTCGTCCTTAATTTTTGCACACCAGTGTATATACTAGTTAATCTGCATATCAAGGTTTTTTCTTGAGAGGAATAGAAGTGAAATAACTCAATTTTTGGCCATAAAGATTTCCCAAGAGGATTAATAGAAAATTCCGCAAAGCCCTTTCATATAGTGAATTCATATATCTAGATATATATTATAAATGCGAAAGTTTGTGAGGATGTTTGGGAGTCTATCACACAAAAACAACTGAATGGATTTTAATGAAACTTTACAGTAATATAGCTTATACATCAGAATAACACATAGGCTATAATCTATAGCATAGACTATAATTTATAAAGATTTGTGAAAAGTGTCCAAAATATAACGATATTTGTCAAGTAAGTAGGAAAAAATTCTGCCATCAGCAAGCAATTCTGGCTTGCGCTGCAAAAAAGCCCACGTCAGCATATATCTATCTTTTGTTTGTGAAAGAACTCTTTCTGTTTTGGCTACGCAAGGCGCTCGCTTCTAATTAATTCCTGTAAACAGCCTAATCCCTAATTTATTTTATTTCAGAATTAAACTAAGTTTTGAAGGGAGAGATTGTTATAAATCTCTCTTTATTTGACTGTTTTTTTGTCTTTCACACTACATCATTTGAACATATTTCCATAGTTTGTTTGTGGTTAGTAGTTAATTATAACGCTATAATTTTAATTGAATAGGTGGATATTGCATTTTTAAGTATAAAAATAATTATAACTACTGTACTGTATTTTTTGGAGTGAGTGAATATTAACGTCGCACTGTTCAGCTACACGAGGGTTTTTGGCAACGGACCACGTAATTTTTAACCGTGGTTAAGTGACGTGGATGACACCTGAGCTGCCACACTTTTCTCCTAACTACCACACCACGCCAACTTAGAAGGAATATTCTACCAATACTTAGCAGGAATATTCTTTGAAATCCACTCTTGCAAGATATATGGCAGCACGGGTCTTATGATGGGTATTTTAGCGGGGAAGGCGAACAGTTTTGCAGCGGATATGCGTTTTCAGCTGACGGCGTTTTCAATGGATTGCAAAGATTATTATTTTTGTCCCGAAAAAATAGTTTATGTCAAAATTTACGTGTCTTATGTTTTTGTATGTTAATGAAGACTTTAGAAAACAGTTTGATTATTTATTTTAAGTGAACGGTGTAAATAATTTTACAGTGGAATATCTTTAATTAATTTATTATCTCTAACGGATTAAATTTCCCAAAGTGGAGTATTTTGTTTATGTATATCCCTTAATTTTCAATATAGTGATCCAAAAAAAAATATTGCATGAAAAAAACTGCAGTAAATCATAATGCAGTAGTTAAAGCATTAACGTGCATCACGCCCCTACACGGCGGGTCTTACAAAGCTCTAATAAAGCTCGAGCTATGAAAGTTGCTAGACATTTGCCAGTTTGACTATCATTATCATTTCGCTGTGTTTTTCATTGAATCTCCATTATAGCCATTATAATTTAAGAAACGGCGTTGCTTGCGAATATTACAATTTTAACATAAAATAAATACAACAGAAAGTAATATTAATGTATTACACTTTCAGATATAAATTATTTGCTCTATTTTAAGCGTTCATTACGCAACACTTTTAACAATGTGTTACTATTGCTGAGCAGAGATCAGCTTAGGGAGTTATTTTCAAAAATCGACCCTCAAGAGTGTTACGGGGAATTATAAACAAAAAAAAAATCCCTTTAATCAGCTATTAGATCTACATACTTAAAATTTAACAAAGGTGTTTTTCTTTTCTTTTCTTTTTTGTTTAGCTGAGATATGCAAAAAGCTTTTTTTGTTTAATTTGCAATTCACTTCTTTATCCTTCAATCTGTGTTGTTTAATTTTTCAGTTCACCCGTGCGAAGAACGGGTATACCTGCTATCCATATATAATAGGGCACAACAGCAGAACTAACCCGAAGAACTGAGATTTATGAAACTGTTATAGAACACTTCACTGTATTTTTTGACGAGAAATTATTACCTGTAATTTAGAAGAAATCATTACAAAAACTAAAGGAAATTGATGATATTAAATCTTTTAATTTTGACGATATGAATTGGATAAGTTTTTACTATTTTTAAAAGAAAACGAAGATACAATGAAGACCCCACAAGAAATTTGTCGAGTTACAAGAAAAATCCTAGAGATACTTTCCTAATGCAAAGATACTTTTGAAAATATTTTTAGCAATACTGATATCGAATGCATCAAGTAAGAAATCTTTTTCAGTTTTAAAGCGTGTTAAAAAAAGATTATTTAAGAAATATTATGGAAAGGAAGACAAATTGAACAACATGGCCATATTATATATAGAACAAGAGATGCTTCGCACAAAATAGATACAGCAAAAATAATTGATGAATTTGCAACAGAGAAAGAAAGAACTAAAGTTGCAAAATTGTAAGATCTTTAGTAAGGTTTTTAATTTTTGAAAAAAGAGTTGTTTTTTCTTTAACTGTTGGGTTTTATTATTAGCAATACATTTTTTTGGAGATTTTTATGACAGCGAAACTCTTCACTATTTTAGTTTTCGACTTTTGAGCCCATGGGCCTCAAACCTTTACCGCCAGGGGCCTCCAACTAACTTAATCCGCCTCTGGGCTTAGGCCTATACATGGACGATGGTCATCACAAGTAGCCAGTTCACATATAGTACGAAATTTTCAGTTTTCCAGAAAATGCAACCGGAAATAACATATGACCGTTAAAATTTCCACAAGCCCTGAATAACTATCACGTCAACCGTCATTTAATTGCTCTCACTCTATCCTTACTTGCTTAAAATTTATGAATTTAAGTGTCATAAAAACGCAATAATATTCACTCCTTCTTATAAATGCAAAACCTCTCAAGGCCCTTTCCTCGTATGTTAAAGAATAGAACCCACGAATTCGGGATATTTTTAGATTTGAAAGTACTCCATTATTAATATCATATATATTCTGGGTTCACTCTCCTATAAATGGCAGTTATTTGATCGTACTACTAGTATTCTAATATGAATTGCTTCATTTTTTCCGATAACAATGAATTTCACTCACCCCCCTATTACCATAATGCTAAATGAGTTATCCCTTGGCACATATTCACACGAAAAATTAATTATTTCGTCGGCCTAATTATCAGAATGCGTAACTACTTCTGGGATGCTAATTTGATCTAGAAGTGCTACGCGCCAAGATGAGCGATTACATAACAATATGGTTACATTGACTTTTCTATCATGTGGTAATGTGGTTGCCATGGGGATAGCGTATATGTTTGGCGCGATTAAGGAGTCGTGCCAAAAAGCCCTTGACGCATAGCACTTCTATATCAAATTTAGCTCCTTTGTGGAGCTACGCCAGAGGCGTAGCTATCGCCATATCAGCCGTATCACTGATACGAGGCCCCCAAGCTACAGGGGCCCCAACACGTGTAAGCAAAAAGTCGTAAAATGTTATCATTAGTCTCTTATTAACATAGTTCCTTTTTACTCTTAAAATATCGTCTATCACTGATTTCAAAAGGTTAAAATTTGTTCATGAACTTTACATCGTTGTTCGCACAATAAGAAATCCTTAAAAGCAAATTCGTTTTACTCAAAATAATCAGAAAACAAGGAGTGGTATAGACTCGAAAAGGCGACTGAAAAATTCCTATTTAAAGTCCTCGTCGAAAAGATCAGTTGAAGTAAAATGCAGATAACGTTTAGAATGGCAAAGAATGTTGGTTGCTCGTGAATGACAATAGCCCTTCGTCTGTTGATTGATTTACTGTAGACACAAAAGCTAAACGAAGGCTTAGCACTTATTCGGAAGTTTGTCTAGAGCGCAATGAAAGTGAATAATAAATTTTATCTCGGCTCATTTTTATTTGTATAACGTCCAAAAAACCGAATATGCATTCATGGCCAGCAAGGGTACGAAAGCTGTCCTTCCTTCTGAGAAAAGATAGGGCTAGGGGCTTTGTCACTCTCCCAGTTTCCATTTAATTGTCCCATATAATAGCTAGCCCGTGATGCGGAATTCTTTGACCAAAATACAATGCTTTCTAAAACGAGTCATTCTAAGAGCCTGCCGATATATATGAGAGGTTTAAATTCTGCTTTTCATTTCACTCTGTTAATTCTATTTCTTTCGTTGTGATTATTTAAGCTCTGTGAACTGTTCAAACTAGAGCGAAAATACCCTAGTTGCGCTTTAAAACAAAAAATCAAAAAACACAAAGATAAAGTTTCTAAAAAATGTCCAAAAATATCATCTTTTTTCCAACAATCAACAAGTACAACTTATTTGAATTGTAAAGGTAAGATTTTTTTCCCATTATTTATTTACACTGTATAATTGAGTTTATTATTAATCCGACTTGAGTCTTTCACGGTTGAAACGTTACATGAAACGCCGTGTAAAAACACGCAAAATAGATACTATATTTCTAAGGTAAAAAAGGAGTTATATTCCAAGTTCTTTTAAGCCATGCGTTTATGAAATTAAGAACGTATTTCAACAAATTGCATACATTTATCATGAATCTTAAATTTATACCTGTTTCAGTAATTAAAATAAAATCAAGAGCTCATACACGCACACACATATTGTTTCAGCATAGGATAAGATATGATAATATTTGAAATAATAAAATATTCGCCTCTACGTGTGTATATAAAGCATTTGTTAGTACTTGAGATTACTCGTAGAAATCGCTACCTTCAATTTCAAGTCCTATCATACCTGCAATGCTGAAATCCAATAAAGGTTTTTCAAATTTATAATAGCATTTTGAGAAAATGAACAGCCTTTTCAGAAATATGTTGCGGTTTTCCTGTTTCTTTAACCAGAGAAACTTTTTTTTACTTATATATAGCTGTTTTTTTTTCAAACTTTTTTTTTTATATAAATTGAAAAGTAACATGTTAAAAAAAATTAAAAGCCTTGCAGATATTATTAGTTTTAGTTTTATGTCTTTACAAACTTTAAAATAGTTTTTTTGAAAATGTGTTTTCTATTTCCTTTAGTCTTTTTTTTTTTCTTCTGTTCAAGATAGAACCTTGAAACTTTTGTGGATACTTTCCTTTAAAAGTTAGCATATGGAAAAAGTGTTGTAAAAGTTTTTTATAGAAGTTAGTAGATGGAATTAGGTCTGAAAGAGCTCTAGTTATTGTTTTTAAATGTTAAAGTTAATATTTTTAAATGCTTCGCGTTTTTTTTTTTTTCAGATTGAGACATAAAAATAATTCTTTAAATCCAACAAAGAAACCGATTTTGGATTACATACTAACTTTTGTTCCTAATAATTTTAGAAAATAAAAATCACTTAAAATAAATAAATTTAAGAATTGAGTACTTTATAAAAGATTAAAAAACTTTATAACATTATGTTTTTAAAATAATGGCTTGACAAACTGACTTCTTATTTTGTAACTCAATTTAATATTATAATATGAAAATATGCAATAAATTACTTTTAATATTACTGCCTCCCAAAAGTTTTTTGAAAAAGAGTACTGTGTAGCTTTTAGACAAAATAGTGTAATTTGTAATATTTTTATATATTGTAATATATAAAGTTATGTTATATGTAAGAATATTCATGAATGAATAAGAGCATGCATGTTACATATAATAATGTTTCACAATATATAGAATCAATCTGCATGAAAGACAATTGAGTTATGCGTATTTGCTACGTTAGCTAATTGTGTTCGAATCAACTTACAATGTCAGTTAACAAATAACAGAAAAAATAATTTAAGAATAAAAATGTATTAATTACAATATTTGTGCACATATTAGAACATTCGCATTAAAAATAGGAATATTTATCGAGACTTCTATGTTTAATTTCTCACAATGTCTTAATTTCAATGAGAAACAATTAGCGAGATTTAATAGGACTCGAATGATTATTTTTGTAGGTTGGCTTATGACCCAGAATATATAAAGCAATTTAATTTTATTATATTTTTAGAATCTTCTGAAGCACACATGGTCTATCAGAGTCTACTGAAGTAGAATATAACAAATATTCTAAGGAGTGTGAAGAATTAATTAATATATCTTCTTCTCTCAGATAGAGGTGTAATTTTGATGACATCCTTACAGAATTCGAAAGAAAAATAATTTTCAAACTGGGCCCATTTAAGCCTCAAGGACCATTTACAAAGGATCCAGTATCAAACCGATGCTTTTCGCATTTTCATTATTCACATTTGAACAGGATATAAAAATATTAAGACTATGGTTGTGTTATTCAGTTATTTTAAACAAACCATATTGCCACTTCTGTTGGTTGTTAGGAGATCGTCAATGCAAATTGTATTTCTCAGCATGGGTTAATGGTGTTTCCGTTAGAAGCAATTTTACATAAACTATTACTGATCATGAAAATTCACTTCAGCATATTAATTTGGCTCTGTCTTATAACAATTGGCTTCGAGGAAATATAATTGGCATTCAGTTAGATAGTGAAATCAATAGTAAATTTACTTTTTGGCGAAACGCATTACATCGAATAATTAATGTTATTATTACTGTAGCGGCGTGCAATTTACCTTTAAGAGGCCACGATTCCAAATCCAGAAATTTCATATCAATTGTACACTTGCTATCTAATTATGATCCTGTTCTAAAAGAACTGCTCTTGAAGCCTAAGGGGAAAATAAATTATTTATCTCCCACCATTCAAAATGAAATAATTAATTTGCTTGGAGCCAAAGTTAGAAAAAATATTGCTATGGAAATTTTTAAAAAAGCCCCATTTCTGGCAATTGTTATGGATACTACACAAGATCTTTCAAAAACTGATCAACTTTCTTTAGTGTTTCGATATATTAAGATAAAAGAAAAGGTTGATGTACATAACGAAATTAAAATCGGCGAGTCCTTTGTGGGATTTATGTCAGTATCCGATTTCACTGCCCAATGGATTAAAACTGAAATTTTAAATGCAATCGAAAAATATGGAATTGATTTGTCTAAATGTAGGAGACAGGGTTATGATGGAGCAAATGTTATGTCGGGAGTATATGGAGGGTTACAAACCCTCATAAAAGATGCCAATTATGCTCATTGTGCTGCACATTCATTAAATTTAATTTTAAATGATTCTACAAAACACGTTAAAAAAGTGTCACACAATTTTCAGATTACTTAGAAAAAATAAATACTTTTTTTTGGCAATAGCACAAAACGCTGGGCAATGTTAATTAATGGTTCTTCCGAAAAATGTAAAATAACCCTTAAAAAAGAGTATGCCCTACTAGATGGTCATCAAGAAATGACACCTTATTCGTTATTCGAAAAAAATTACTCTCTAATAATGAAAACATTAAGTAAACTAAGTTTAATTTCAACTAAAAAAGACGAACGTGACGAATGTAAGAATATAATTACTATATTAAAGAGCTATAATTTCATAGTGTTTGTAACCTTTTTTTCTTGGTTATTTAAAATCATAGACCTCATTTCTAAAGTCTTACAGCATGAAAAAAAATGACCTACAAAAAGCTAGTATTCTGCTGAATACTCTTCTGAATGAACTGGTAACAATTAGAAACCAAAATTCATCCAGTTCTTTGTTAAACGAGTCTGAAGATCTAGCTAAGGGATGGGGTGTAACACCTTTTCTTTAAAAATGAAAGACGAAAGTGAACAAAGCGCTTTTTTGTCGAGTTAGCAGAAGATCAAAGAGTTTCAGACTCGGAATCCTCTTTCAAAGGTAATGTATATTATTGCTGTCTAGATATGTTGATATCCCAAACCCGACAAAGATTTCGGAGTGTACATAATATCAGTAATATTTTAAAAATTTTACAACCAAATAAACTCTTATCCTTTTCAAATAAAGAAATAAAAGAGCAGGACACAAAACTAGCAAATGAATACAATAAGGACTTAACACCTCGGTATCTATAAACAATCAATTTCTTTATATATAAGGTTGTTTAAAATCCGAAATTCAGAAAATCCATTCAATCAAAGAGCTCGCAGAGAGAGAATTACTATTAATTAATTTCAATAAGCTCGCTTTTAGTTTTCTGGATATCATAAAACTTCATAATATCATAACTCTTCCAGTTACAAGTGTAACAGCTAAAAGAAGCTTCTCTAAACTTTAAAAATTAATAAAACTATCTTAGAACTTCTATAGGGTAAGACCGGTTATCAGACTTAGCAATATTGTCGATAGAAACTGGAAAAACTAAAATCCTCTTCTACTATGGATATTATTATAAATGTATTTGCAGAAAAAAAATCGAGAAAAGTACCTATTAAACACAAAAGTACCTAATTCTCTTACTTAATAAAGTTTTTTTTATGTAATATCTATGTGTAATTATTTCAACACTTTCAAATAAATTTTGTTTATGTGATAATTTTTATTTATTTTTAAAAAAGGGGCCCCGAAGGAATTTTGATACGGGGCCCACTCAGGCCTAGCTACGCCAGTGAATTATGGATTCTGATAGTTAAGCCGACGATTAATAGAATAATTTAAAATTTTAAAAACACTATTATAAACATATAAATGAATGGTGAAACAAATGAATTTCAATTTTGCGAATTTTCATGAAAATTAAAACATTTATCTGTGTGAAAATGTGCTCGACGTTTAGTTCTGACTCTCGTACATTTGATGAAAACATCCTTAAATATAAGAAAGAGGGTATAACCAAGATTATAGAGAGAAATTTCTTCGATAACGATTTGAGAATATAATGTAATGTAATAATACGTAAGCCAAAAATACTTAAAATGGTACATGCACAACTTTTCTGGCGTGCGGTTGGACCTTGAAATATATTTACACAATCGACCTAAAAATTCATACACATTGTCCTAAAAAAATCTTTCTTCTTGTTATTGATTGTTTAAAATATGATCGCATAGATGGCAGCACAAACTGAATGCGTAATTAGAAGTATATATATATATATTTTTTTAGTTGTTGATGAAAAGCTGCTCTGTGTGTACGTATCTGCAAACATGAAATACGAGAGAAAATTTTGGAAAATGTTTTAAATTAACTTGGATTTTTAGCTCTTGTCTACTTTGATATTTCACTGAAAAATAAGTTTCTAAAAGCATCCTTGGAGTGCATGTTAGTATATTTCAAACGAGCTAATAATTTTGGTATATTATGTATTTGTTTTGAATGTTTTTAACAGATTTATGTGCTAAATTTTGCTGTCCGCAGGTCGGTTTCTACAATGGTATGGATACAAATAGGTAGTGCTGCTATCTCGTGGCAAAGTTTTAAGAATAAAATTCTTGGGAATTGATTACTAATTTGGTCTTGAATCGCTAAAAAATATGAGATTATCCAAAATTACCATTATTATATAACAACTTTTTTTAAATGAGGTTGATTTTCCTTTTTTTTAAAAATTATTGTTGCCTTTGAATATATTAGAATATATGCCTCAAAAAATGGTTCTGTGAAATAAATATATTCTCTTAGCGGAATTTAAATACATATTAAGCGTTTTTTTATGTACTATAATTATTATTCTAATCGAATAATGTTTAAAAATCATCAAAATCATGAGAATTTCAATATAACTGAAATTTATATGGATGATAAATTTAAGTAAATTTTAGAAGAAATCTCTTTAAGAAGTTTTTTTTTAAAAATATTTCATTTGTTCTACTCATTAAAATTTTTGTGAATGCATAGAAAGTAAATGCTAATGCACATATTTTACTAAACTCCTTACATATCTTACTTTTACTTACTCCTTACATATTTTTAGTAAATTACAACTTTAAAATTAATCAATTGTCCCATTTTTTTCATCCTCAAAGAATTCTAAGCCCATATATTTAAATTATGTTAAACATTCCTTTCATTGCAAAAACAAAGGATAAAATAGTTCAATGTTATTGCTTAAATTCAGTTTCCTGCCACATAGATAAACTACTTAAATGAATTTTCAACTTATACATTATATATATATATACATATTCTTTTTTACTTAAGAATATTTTAAATTTTCTATATCATTTACCCTAATATATTCAAGCTAATACTTAATTTACCAAAAAAGTGAACATGTATTGAAATGTGAAAGTGTCACGTGCTAGCATTGTAATATATATCTGAAACTAATTATAAAGAAATAAAAGTTATAATATTAGTAATTAAAATCTACTGATGAATAGAGAAAGATAAGAAAATTACTGCAAAATTTTCAATACAAATTGTTTTAAAACATATACCTCAGTATTCATGATTTATCAAAGATGTAGATTCTACCTTTTGATAATCATGTGAAGGAATATTGAATGAAATAAGGGTCTTGTTTTGTAATAACCTTAAGTTACTTAATCTAAAAATTTCTTCAGTAAATTTAAAATAACTATTCTTAAAAGATTTGCATCATAAAGTGTGACAAATTATAGTATTTTTAATGAATAATCTAGAGTAAAGCCAAATTAAAATAAAGCTTAGTAAGGATTATAAGGATTAAAGCTTAAAAAAAGAGGACTAAAAATTTTACTTCATAACTTGCTGTATTTTATATAATTTAATTTGCATTCTGTATTACACAAACAATTTACTTCATTTGAAATTGTTTTATTTTCGCAATAGTTTATTTTTTTAATTCTCTTGACCAACAGTTTGACTGTATGGGAGAAAAATGAAAGCTTTATTTTAAATCCTGAATTTGTTGAAGAAATTATGGATTTTTATCCTTTTTTTTAGCATTAATACCAATTGTACAATTCTTATCACTAACCTTATCAAATTTTAAAATATGTAGATGATTACTGCATTTATATTTTCAGTAATATACATTAATTAAAAATTTTAAAGTATTGGACATAATAATTTACATAGAATAAATGATTCAAAATAATTATGAAACAAATTTATAAAATTGATCATTCTGATGCAAAATTATCTCAGTTCTAATTCATAATTCATAAATTTGCTTACAATATTAGATTAAATATTTTAACTTCACTATTTTGTACTTATGCTTTTGTAAGTATTATTCTTTTATAAAATATCCTTATATATAAGTATATATATGTAATTTTATGTAACTATATTATTATAAAAATTTTAATTTAACAATAATTAAGAAAAATATATCAGATTATTAAAAAATTTTAGTGTAAGTCATCAAATAAAGAGATGTTATCTTATTTTTTATGTAAACATAAATACCATATAATTGCAGTTTCAGTTCTGTTAGTATGTGCATTCAACACTCCAATCTTTCTTTTACAGAATTGAGTTATCTAATAATGAAGTTTTCTTACTCTGAAAATGATTTCGTTTTCTCTGCAGATCCTGGGAAAAAATCTTTGGTAAATTTGATTTTTTTTTCTTACTTGACAAATAATTATGATCATAACTACTTTTTTTTTGGAGGGGAGATCCCCCTTTAGATGTGCATAAATTTATTTAGCATTCTTTTATCAAAACAAACAAAATTAATAGTTTAATATCTAATAGTTAAATACAAGTTACATAACAAATATCTTTTGACACAATGTTTTTTAAAACAATTAACTATCATTAGCTTAAAATTCTGTTGAATTTAATTTCTCATTCACGCAGTTTAAAGTTTTTAAAATGTTAATAGATGTAGGAGATGTCTGTGTAAAGAGAAAAGAAACCTAAGTGCTTAGAAAAAGGCTTATAACAATATTCAGCTTTACAATTTTAAAAGAGCAAATATTTTGAAATATTTCTGACTTTTTATGAACATTACTTAAATAGAGCAATTTGAGTTTTTCCAAGTAAATAATTTTTGTTCTGTGTTTTAATATTTTTAAATATAACAATAAAAAAAATGCAGAGAGAGAAAGACATTCTTCTTTTTTTTTTTTAATATTTCTTTAATATTTCCTTTTATACTTGAGGGTTGAATTGTAGTGTTATCAACAGCAAAAAAAAAAAAAAAAAAAAAAAAAGTTCAAAGATTAGCTTTATCAGTAGTATTGAAAAAATATGGTGCATATAGCACAAATATTAATGATATAATATATACAACGAGAAAAAAACTACTTTCTATGAATATATTAATTCTTGTATGTATTGTGTGCATGACAATCCTCTCTTTTTAAATATCTTTGTTGATATGTGTATATTGTAAAATTATCTTACAAAAAAAACTTTGGAGATTCCGATTTATAATTCCAATTTATTATTTTGTAATAATTCCAATATATTTTCCCAAGATATTTATTGATACTATTATATGTAATACAACTATATTGTAATTTTCAGTTTTTGTTTGTATTGTTATATCAATAGCAGTGGCATACACAAGAGTAAGTCTTAAGGTTCAAATCCCATCTGTAAACCAACAGGTTTTTGATTTTTAGTAGAGAATATGCCTTCGTATTTTCATCTATGTGTTTTTTAGAGAGATTAGACCCACCCAACCCTGTGAAAGAAATCTGTGTACACCAGTGATCAATAGCCCCCCACACACATTATATTTTTTAATACTCATACCGTTTTCTTTTTTCCAAGCATGCTTTAATTTTATTATAATTTTTTTTTTATTTTTTTATAAATATGTTTCCAAATTTAAGATTTCACACTGATTTTTAAAATTTTAAAAGAACTTCGATGAGAGAGAGAGAGAACTTGAAAATTTTGGATTTGTGTGTGTGTGTGTGAATTGGAGAAAAATTTAAAAATTGGTAAAAATTTTTTGCATTAAATTATTAAGTAACATTATCCTTCATATATGTAACTTGCTTATTATTTTATAGTTACTACTCATGTAAAATGAACATCCCATGGATTACTTTTTAATCGAAAGTTATAGCACTGTGCATTGTATAGAGTGAAAAGTTTATTTCATTAAAAAAAATTCTAATAACTTGCATCATTATCACACTTGCATTTATATTCATAAGTATCAAATTCTGAAGAAGCTCACATTTTTTTTTGACTGCCCGAAGAAATAAAAAAAAAAAATTCGTAGAAAATACCAACTTATACTGGTCTCTATATAAGCACTTTTGGTAATACACTCATGTCCATAAATTAAGGATAATGAAGTTCAGGCAAAGAAATAGACAGAAGCAAAACAAATTTGACTTATTTGTAAAGTATATTTATTAAAAAAAAAAGGTAAAGAGCAAAAAAGATGCTATGTGTTTGACATAATTAATAAAAATTGCGATTTTTACTCCCTAGAGCAAATTTCAAAAAAGAACCTATTTACAAAAAACAGTATAACATGGTTAGTATGATGGTTAATACGGAGTATGTCTCCCGAACGATGCAATATAGGCCTTACAACGCCTAGGCATGCTGAGTATCAAATAATCAGTCTGATCTTGGGGAATATTACACCACCCATCAAGCAATGCCCTCCGAAGTTCCGGTAGACAGATGGGAGGGGGTCGACGGTCTGCAATTCGTCGGCCAAGCATATCCCACACATGCTCTTTTAGATTCAAGTCCGGTGAGTATTCTGGCCAATCCATACGGGTGATATCCTCCGATTGAAAGCATTCATCTACAATGTTTGCACGGTGAGGACGGGCGTTGTTATCCATAAACAGAAATTCAGCACCCATGGCGCCCCGAAACAAACGTACTTGTTGTTCCAGAATGACATCCCGATAGATGTGGCCTGTCATCTTTACACTCTGAACATGCAGGTCAGTTCTGGAACCAAGATTAATTCCTCCCCAAACGAGCCATCCTGCACCACCGTAAGGGTGTCGTTCAATGGTGTTCTCTTGGTGGTAACGGGTACCTGGCGCTTTCCATATTAAAGTCCGGTGAGAATCAGACTCGCAAACTAAACATGGACTCGTCAGAAAACATCACACAAGACCACTGTTGTGGTGTCCATAATGCATGCTCTCTACTCCAGGTTAATCGCAGGCAACAGTGAGTTGCGGTAAGTGGAACACATCTGACAGGCCTACGAGCATATAGACCAATGTGCCCTAAGCGTCTGTACACGGTCTGCCTTGAAACTGTAGTACCGGTAGCTGAAGAGAGCTGACGAGACAGGTCTGATGCTGTGCTCCGTATGTTTCTTTTGGCAGTAACTGCCAAATATATATACTGGTCCTCATTCGGCGTTGTCACTCGGGGGCGACCTGTGCTGTAACATCTACTCACATTACCATCATCATGGAATCGTTGCCAAAGCATGGAGATGACACTCTGAGCGATTCCAATTTACTCGGATACTTCCAGCTGGGTACGTCCACATATTTCAGTCGTCCAATAATTCTACCACGTAAAAAATCATCCAAATGCTTCCTATGCGGTTATTGCACTGAAAGGCTTTTAAAGCGCTTGTGAACAATTTTGAAACGAAAATTAGATGGCTCGGGTGCCAGCGAAATAAATCGCTTATACCCAGAATCAAGGAAAAAAGGGTGGATAGAAATGCAATATCAGAAAACACTCCCCCCGCAGGGGGAGGTTAGTGGAGGAAGGAGCCAAACGAGAACGAGTCCGGAGTGACGTCACGAGGGCGAGAGTGGAAGGCGGCGAAAAGCCCAAAAACGCTTTCGAGGAGCACCAAAACGCAGTAGGGAAAAAGAATTGCTGCTTTTTTTTGGCAGCCAGAATGAAAAAAGAATGGAATCTGCAAGTAGAACTTACAAACGCAACAGCAGGAGGAAGATGCAGGAGCCAGCTTTTTGACTGATCCCAGTTTTGACAAGTGGCAAAGGCATTTGAGTGTTGTAAGATGTAGCAATTAAGTATTTTTGTTGTGTTTACGGCGGTTTCAAGGGCATGTGAACAATTTTACTTCTTTGCCACCATTTCTTATATACCCCTCTCTTACACTCTCCATCTGGTGATTTCCTGTAATTTGCATATTCTTCTTCAAGATGTGTGTGATAATTCTACAGGTGAAATTTTTATTTTAGAGTTCAATTTCTGTGTGATTCTGAATTATCCTTAATTTATAGACATGAGTGTATTATAGGCAAAGGTAACATTTATAGATAAAAATAACATTTATATATATTCGCGCTCCCCCTATATATACACTGCTGGACAATTGCTAAGGACGGATCACAAATTGCTATGTAGCATAACATTAAGCAAGACATGAGGCCTAGTAGGATAAAATATAGTTGCCACACTGTTCAGAAATTAGAATAAAGAATATTTATTGTTCTGGAAAGTAGAAAAGCTGTGAAACATCTGAAAGAAAAAGAAATGTTCATTTGATCTGCGTACGGAGAAATGGAACAATGCATCTAAAAGTCAGCAGGCACGTTAAAGAAAGGTATCAGTACGGGATATGTCCACCGTGGAGTGTGATGCAACATTCAACACGTCGTATCATACTTTGCACAACATTATCCAGCAGCTGTTGAGGCAATTTATCCCATTCCTCTGTGAGTGCACGGATGAGGGTGTTCTTGTTTGTCGGAGGATAGTTTCGACCAGCAACTTTCCTCCTCAAAGCATTCCACACATTTTAAATGGGGTTTAGATCTGGAGAACGCGCTGGCCATACGAGACTTTGAATACCCTCGCTGTCTAGACAATCCTGAACAGCGAGTGTTCGATGACATGTTGCGTTGTCGTCCATAAAAACAAATTTATCACCGACAGCACCACGGAAAAGACGAACATGAGGAAATAGAACTTCATCAATGTATCGTTGGCCCGTCCTAGTCCCATTCACAACCACATGTAGGCACGTGCGCCCATTGATCATGATGCCGGCCCACACCATGATACTGCCTGTCGGATATTGGTCCTTTTCCTGGATATTTTCTGGACGATAAGCAGTACCACTCTCGCGCCAGATCAGTTGGCGTCTACAATCCGATGACAGACTGAACCTACTCTCATCTGAGAATAGTACGCATTCCCAGTCCTGTTCAGTCCAATTGTGATGCTCACGACACCATTGCAAACGGGCAGTACGGTGCTGTCTGGTCAATGGGACACACACAACAGGTCTGCGTGCGTATAGTCCTCCTCCCCTCAAACGTCTGGCAACAGTTTTTCGGGAGATCTGCTTTCCTGAGGCAGCAAGAAACTGATTTGCCAGCTGCTGAGCTGTGGTGCGCCTGTTCCTTTTTGCTGATATAGGACGATATATCTGTCTTCTGCAGGCGTCCTACTTCTAACACGACCTCCCCCGTGCCGTCTACTACACATTCCAGTAGTTTTAAACGACTTCCACAGCCGTGAAACAACGCTGTGAGCGATGTCGAACTCCCTGGCAACAGCTGTTATTTTTCGCCCTTCTTCGATCTTTCCAATAATTCGGCCACGCATAAAATCATTTATGTGATGTTGGGAAGACATGCCAAAAATTTGAAGTTCGTCTATTAAATCTTTCCTGTAAAACTTTGACTTGAAACAACAACTGTCCACACGCGTCAAAACCTTTAAAGCTCTTATGAACGCTATCACGTGATGAACAGGCGTGGAAAAAAAATTTGCATACTCATACTTCTTCTTACTAATATCCCGCACTTATTCTCATTTTCCACATTTTGCTTCCTTTCATTTTGTGGTTGCTATGGATGATAGTGTTATCCGTCCTTAGCAATTGTCCAGCAGTGTATATATATATATATGGGTGTTTTTTTAGAGGTATAGAACTTTAAATTGCAATAAAACAACGATGTATTATTCGATTGACATGAATTTCTTTTTATTCTAAAGATAATCTTGGGGCATTTCATTTTAAATATGATTTCTGGCATACGACTGCCACGGCTGGCTCGGATGTAGTTCAATCTAAACGTCCAATTTTCAATTACTTTTTCCAACATTTGTGGCCGTATATCGGCAATAACACGGCGAATGTTGTCTTCCAAATGGTCAAGCGTTTGTGGCTTATCCGCATAGACCAATGACTTTACATAGCCCCACAGAAAATAGTCTAGCGGTGTTAAATCACAAGATCTTGAAGGCCAATTCACAGGTCCAAAACGTGAAATTAGGCGGTCACCAAACGTGTCTTTCAATAAATCGATTGTGGCACGAGCTGTGTGACATGTTGCGCCGTCTTGTTGGAACCACAGCTCCTGGACATCATGATTGTTCAATTCAGGGATGAAAAAGTTAGTAATCATGGCTCTATACCGATCACCAATGACTGTAACGTTGTGGCCTTCATCGTTTTTGAAGTAGGATTCCACCAGCCCATAAAGCGCACCAAACAGTCAGTTTTTCTGGATGTAACGGTGTTTCGACATACACTTGTGGATTAGCTTCACTCCAAATGCGGCAGTTTTGTTTGTTGACGTAGCCATTCAACCAGAAGTGCGCTTCATCGCTAAACAAAATTCGCTTATGAAAATCGGGAACAACGGCAATCTCGTTTTGGGCCCATTCGACGAATCTACGCCCTGCTTGATCATATTTAAAATGTAATCCACAAGATTATCTTTCGAATAAAAAAATTCATGTCAATCGAATAATACATCGTTGTTTTATTGCAATTTAAAGTTCTATACCTCTAAAAAAAACACCCTATATATATATATATATATATATATATATATATATATATACAGTATATATATATATATATATATATATATATATATATATACAGTCGAACCTCCATATTACGAACCTCTTTATTGCGAATTTTTCTATATAGCGAACTTTTTCCTGGAACCAAGAACATTTTACGATTTTCTTAGTAAAATAACCTCCCAATAGCGAAATGCATTTTCTATGTAACGAACTTTTTTTCCTTATGATTCAATTTTTTCTCTACTTTTATAGTATTTCTGAACATTTCAAGTTGTTCCGTCTTTTAGCTCATTTTATGGTGGTCATAAATCTTGAACTAGTTTTATTAGCTGCTTAACTCACCGAGAGTAATAGAATTCTGGGCGTTTCATCCAAGAAGTGCAACCTAAGCCCCCATTGTTCAGTTCGCTGTAACATCTTCGATATTCCCTTTCACCCTCAGTGGATGGCCGCGGTAGCCGAGTGGCCAAGGTATCGGATCGTGGCTGGCCTTGTCACGAGTTCGAGCCCAGTACCACTTATGACCCACCGTGTAGGGGAGCGATGCACGTTAAATCTGTCGAGAGCTCCAGCGTCCTCTCCTTGGTGTGGTGTTGTAATTAGGAGAGGGGGTTGCCAACTCAGGTGTCGTCCACGTCACTTGACTATGTTTCAAAATTACGTGGTCCGTCGCCAAAAGCCCTCATGTAGCTGAACAGTGGGACGTTAATATTCATTCATTCATTCACCCTCAGTGGTATTGTATCGTGTCCGTTCAATTGTAGTGTTGATCAGTCGTACTGATAGCCTCGTTTCTTGTAGCTCGAAAATGTTAAAACGTTGTTGTTGCTCATGCCACCTGTCTGACACAGTCAGATCGAGGCCCACGAAATTCATCGTAGATGTACGGCTGTCGTTGGACTTAGCCTTGAGCACCATACAGGTGACAGAATGATTTAGCTCGGTGAAATTCCCGAAGAGACGATAGAACATTACGATAGATGGCCCAACCGTCTATCTCCACCTCCACAATTTGGGTATGGAACTGAAGTGGAGGGAAATTTTCTCCAGTTACCTGCAATCATGAGTCACAGCCCACAAGACTTTCGGACCCACTCATTTAACGAGCACGTACTCCGTGTGTACTTGGAAGGTATTTGGCGGTACGGGCATTGAACCCAGGCCTTCCAGTCCGGAGTCCGGTGCTCTAACCACTAGGCTACCCACGGCCTATTAAAACGTAATTGCTTGAGGATCAAAGAAAAACATTTAATTCTTCAGGAAGAGGATAAAGGCGTAAAGAAACTTTCCTTGCAGTTTTTCTTTCTCCCCACCCCTCCTTTTTTTTCATTTTTGATAAGTAAGATATATTAAATAAATATATATTAATTTACAAAAAGGTGTGATGATCACTTTTTTATAATATATAGGGCTTATGCATTTAAAAAATTTTTATGTTATTTATAAAGAGTTGAAAGATGAACCTCTGTATAAAAAATTTTCCGTATAACAAACTGTTTGTCGGGATTTAGTGATTTCTTTATATAGAGGTCTATCTGTACATAAAAGGGTGGTCCCAGAAGTACCCGACCCAACACAACAAACATATTTATTTTTCAACATAATCTCCTTTCAGCTCTATACACTTTTCCCAGCGATGTTCAATAAGTTCGATACTCTTTTTATAATAAGAACTCTCTTGCTCTCTTCAAAATAGCCATTAACTTCCGACATCACTTCTTCATCGTAGGAAAATCTTTGACCACTGAACCATTTTTTCAAGTTTGGGAGTAGAAAATAATCCTAGGGAGCTAAATCTGGCGAACAGGGTGCATGAGGTAGCAACTCATACTTCATTCATTAACTTTGGCCGTTGCCAGGACCGATCCTAGCAGGTGTGCAGCGCGCGCACCGCTCGCGGGAGGCCAAAGCAGGGGGCGGCTGCAGGCCGTATATGGTTTTTTAATCAAACAATATTTTTTACGAATTTCTCAAAATTAAATTTATAAAAAATCCAATAAATATGCTAAGTTTTGAATAGTTATTGAAAAATCAAATCTCGATTTTCCGATAACATAGCATAGTTTAAGAAAAATAGAATGTTAGTGCACAGTGTGTTGGCCGATTATCCATAGATGCCTACTCTACACAAACATCCTTCATCTGATAGAAAATTCGTGGTAAAGCCGACAATACCTCATTAAAAAAGTGTTTTTTGCTTTTGTTTAATAGCGGCACTCGTCGGAAAACATCACACAAGACCACTGTTGTGGTGTCCACAATGCATGCTCTCTACTCCAGGTTAATCGCAGGCGACAGTGAGTTGCGGTAAGTGGAACACATCTGACAGGCCTACGAGCATATAGACCAATGTGCCTTAAGCTTCTGTACACGGTTTGCCTTGAAACTGTCGTACCGGTAGCTGAAGAGAGCTGACGAGACAGGTCTGATGCTGTGCTCCGTCTGTTTCTTTTGGCAGTAACTGCCAAATATACCGGTCCTCATTCGGCGTTGTCACTCGGGGGCGACCTGTGCTGTAACATCTACTCACATTACCATCATCTTGGAATCCTTGCCAAAGCCTGGAGATGACACTTTGGGTGATTCTAAGTTCCTCGGATACTTCCAGTTGTGTACGCCCACATTTCAATCGTCCAATAATTCTACCACATAAAAAATCATCCAAATGCTTCCTTTGTGCCATAACTATGCGGTTATTGCACTGAAAGGCTTTTAAAGCGCTTGTGAACAATTTTACTTCTTTGCCACCATTCCTTATATACCCCTCTCTTGCACTCTCGTCATTGTGAGGCACTATCCGCGCCATTTGGGGGTTTCCTGTAATTTGCATATTTTTCTTCAAGATGTGTGTGATAATTCTACAAGTGAAAATTTTCTTTTAGAGTTCAATTTCTGTGTGATTCTGAATTATCCTTAATTTATGGACATGAGTGTATTTTTAATTACAATGAGTCATAGTAAGATAGTTTCCTGTTTCAATATTTTGTAATCTTCACGTATCGACTGAAGTAATTTTGCCCCCCCTTCTGCTCTTTTTCAGAGGTTTTTTTATTATAATATTGTATTTTATTTTCGTGCTCATGCACAATTTTTGTGCCATTTCCTGTCTATCAGTGGACAATTTTATAGCTCTATGCCCTCTGGGGCGTGAGTTCGATTCTCCCAAATAAATAGCCAGGGATTCCTCAACGAAATTTGTAGCATAGCATTACGTTTCTTTTTCCTTTTAACGTCAGTAAGTACTCGCGGGCACATACGAAATGTATTGCATAAATTATAAAACTGAAATTAGGGATAAAAAAAAGAAACTCAATTGTGTGTTTAAGCACAATCAATGCCTGTTGTAGCTTTGTATATAGTTAAAATATTCATATATTTTTACTTGATAAAATACAACCAAGATAAGGCCTTCATTTTTTTAGCATCAGTGCCTTTGGATACCTAGCTATGCCACTACCTCCGACCTCGAGATACAGGTTAAAACGATAATCTTTTGTATATGATATTACTACGTTAATGGTTACAAAAGTGCACAAAACAATATTTTATCAGAAAAGCGTTCTGCAAATTGCAGTTCTTCAAAATTGTGCTTTTATGTACAATAGAATTAAAAATTATTTTTGTTAAAAAGTTATTTTGTGTGTGTGTGTATGTGTTTTTTTTTCTCTCTCTCTCTTTCCTAATTTATAAATATATCTATAAAAAAATTACTTGCATTTACATGCCCATTTAAATATTTTACTGGCTTTCCGACAAAATCTATTTTTAAATACCTATTTGATTTATCTTTTTTTTAATTTCCATTTATATATTTGTATCTAGCAAAGTGAATCTGGTATTTCATTTGATGCATCTTATTTTCTTATTCTGAACCGTGTGCGTTTAAATTTAGTTTTCTTATGTGTTGAACCTTGAAGGGTTCGAGGCATTTGGGTACGTTAAATCATGAAATTAGATATGTTTGTCTTATTTTCTTCTGTAACTTTCCTCGCCATCCCGAGTGGGTCACAAAGGATATTATTTCCACCCACAGGATGTCCGGTGTCAGCTAACTTAAAGGGGATAGAGGCAATAAGAATTTTTAGAAGATAGCGAGCCTTGGGAGATGTTTCATTTTGATCTTGATCTTAACAAAGGGCAAACATTACAGTAATAACATTACAGTCATTCAAAATCCTAATGATGAGAGGTTAAAGCTCGACAGAACAGTCTTGAATGTTGTTATCTAAAGTTATAATAAATGCTTTTAATCTTCACCATCAATAGACTCATTTTCGAAAAAAATGGCTTGTTGAAATTGGCGCAATTAATCTCTTACATTAGATCGTTTGAAATAGCAACAGGTAATTATATTTTTAATTTCGAATTAATTTGTATTTTTAAGACTTAAAATAATATACAAATTCCTCCTGTAAGGTATACTTCCGAATAAGTTTCAATTAATATTACTACCGGTCTCTTTGAATATGAATTTTATGTATTTACCTCGTATTGAGGAACATTCTATTTAAGTGACACTGAAAAAGTTTCTTATTTCTTTTAAGATTTCAAAGACAAGTTTGTGTTTTTCTTTAAATAAATTACATACAGAGCTGTCTTAAAAAATCAATGTAATTTAAAAGAGGAAAGAAACAGAGGAATAAAAAAATTACAAAATTGTCTGTTCCGCGCTTTGATTTAGGGACACAAAACAGAATATGTAATAAAGTCATTGCAAATCGTGGGGGCGCGTTTTCTTTGGGTTTATATAAGAAATAAATATGCTAGCTTAGGGGGACACAATGCACAGGCTCTCAAAAAGATCCGTACAACGGAATATTTTCAATAAATTTCTGTAAGTAAAAGATTTTATTGCTCATTTCAAATATTTATACAGTAATTAAACTTTTTATATTAAGAATTTTCATTTTTCATGAACTTCAAATGAAAAAAAAACCTGTGACTAAGGTCAGGGCCGGCTCTAGCAGTTTTGCCGCCCCGGGAAAACATGGAAAATGCCGCCGTCTTTTCTCTCTCTTTCTATACATATATGTATGTGTGTGTGTGTGTGTGTATTATTTTAAGTCTCAAAAAATTCAAAATAATTCGAAATTAAGGACGTAATTGCTTGTTTTATTTCAAACGAGTGAAATGTAAGAGAAGGAATCATCCATTAAAGCAAATCAATTTATTCGAAAAATATTCTACTGATGGTGGGGATCACAGGCTTTTTTTTTAACTTTAAATAATACAACAAGATTAAAATAAAACATTTCCTGTGGCTCTCTGTCTATCAAAGCCTCTTATTACCCTTGTTCCCTTTTGGATAGCTAACACCGATTATCGTAAAGGTGAAAGGAAATCCGTTGTAAACTCACTCCGAGATGTGAAGAAAGTTATTAGTGAAAGATGTATAAATATATTAAAAATTTCATGCTTTAACTTATACTCCCGCCTCAAACCCTTCAAGTTTCAGCATAAAAAAAAACTGTCATTAAATAGACAGCGTACAAAATAAAATAAAATAAGATACGTTAAATGAAATACCAAATTCACGCCCAATAATATTTTCAGAAAATATATCAAATTTTTTGTAACAAAAAAAAATATATTCCAAATTCGGTCCAAATGCCACCCCTAAAATTTTCCGCCCCGGGCAGGGGTCCGGTTTGTCCGGCCCTAGAGCCGCCCCTGCGAAAGTATTTATTTGTAAATCAGTTATTTCAAGATTAACACGACTTGAATTTTTAGTTAAACTTGTTTAGCATTAAATGATAAAATACTCTCAATGTCTGGTCTGGTAGGTATATAAATTTCTGTCTGTAGGACATATTGTGTCAAACACAAGGTTCCTTATTGGAAGGTACTTCTATATTTTTACCCTTTTAAGACAAAGTATTAAGGAATATTTTTTCTCTTGTATTTACCTTCATGAAACTGTACTCTATAAAAATAGTATATTTAGTATAAAAAAATCTTTCACGAGATTTATGCTTTAGTACTTTTTTATTAAATTATATTTTCTGAGCATAAATACGGTTGTTTTGCTTTTCTAATTATAAAATATCTATTTTTATTTCAAAGGTAATATGTTTGCTTGTTTATATTTTGTTAAACTATTTTGTCGCGGTCAGAACCCATTCGCTGACTAAAAAATAAAGATTTCCACTTCAAATTTTGTTTGCATGTTTACTAATGTTTTACTTTTTACTCTTATACAGGTGGATGAATTTATAACCTCAATATATAAGCATTGTAATAAGTAATTAAATATATAAGTATGTAATAAGTAATTAAACATATAAGTATGTAATAAGTAATTAACATATAAATATTATAATAAGTAAGTAAATATGTAAGTAGTATAATACTTAAGTAAAAATATATAAGTATTATAATATGTAATTAAATATATAAGTATTATAATATGTAATTAAATATATAAGTATTACAATAAGTAAGTAAATATGTAAGTATTATAATACGTAATTAAATATAAGCATTACTCAAAATATGGAAAATTCTCTAGAGGAGCGACACATTAGATTTTCGCACGAGGGCGGCCAACACCCTAGGATCGGCCCTGGCCGTTGCAAAAACAGATTTGTAAGCAGATGCATTGTCTTGATGAAACAACACTTTCTTCTTAGCCAAATGTGGCCGTTTAGGCTTAATTTCTTTGCTCAAACGTTGCAATAAGTTCGTGCAAAACTCGCCGTTGATAGTTTTTCCTTTTTCAAAATAGTCAATGTGAAAACTATCCGACGCGCATCCCAAAAAATCGACGTCATGACCTTGCCTGCAGCTGGAACGGTCTTTGCCTTCTTTTGGGGGGCCACGGTAACCGAGTGGTCAAGGTATCGGATCGTGGCTGGCCTTGTCACGAGTTCGAGCCCAATACCACTAATTACCCACCGTGTAGGGGAGCAATGCACGTTAAATCTGTCGACAGCTCAAGCATCCTCCCATTGGTGTGGCGTGGTAGTTAGAGGAGGTGCCAGCTCAGGTGTCGTCCACGTCACTTGACAATGGTTCAAAATTACGGGGTCCGTTGCCAAAAGCCCTTGTGTAGCTGAACAGTGGGACGTCAATATTCACTTACTTGCCTTCTTTTTGGAGCCGGTTCTTCCTTTTCAGTCTATTGCTTTGATTGTTCTTTTGTCTCGGGTGTGAAGTAGTGGACCCATGTTTCATCCATGGTTATGAAACGGCGGGAAAATTCTGCTTTGTTGCTGTGAAACTTCGCTAAATACTCAATTGAAACATCTTCGCGGCCAGGGACGTCTTAAGGCTTGGGCCTTGCCCTCATTGGGGGCCTCGTTTCGTTCTCGACTCTGTCTTAATAAAATCATGATCCAGATAATTTTTATGGTCAAATATTATTTTCGTACATATTTTCCAAAAAACAGGGAATTTCAAACAGCATGTCAACTGGTAAAAGTGGTAAAACGTTATTATTATGTGATGGCCGTTGTCCACGCCTAGGCCTAGAGAGAGAGAGAGAACCATTAACAAACTTTCAATTCATTCAGTCGAAATGAGGCCATCGGTCTAGCCGGTTTGTGCCTTAGTTTTTGAGGCGGTTAATCGTGCACATTGATTTGTTTCAAATTATCGTTTGAACAAGTATTTGACAATGCATGCTATAACTGTCAGGACCGGCGCTAAGGGTGGGCAAGCCGGGCCCTTGCCCGAGATGGCAACCTTAGGAGGCGGCAAATTGACTGTAAAATTAACTAGTTTATGAAGAAAATAAACCAAGATTACCCAAGGATTCCATTAGTCAAAATAAAAATTCGAAGTAAAAAAAAATTCAAAATGTGTATGTAAAATATTTACGTTTTCCATGGAGTCTGAGTTTTTTTTAACGAGTATTAATTAGTATTTAAAGCCGTGTTTCCCAACGCTGGTCCCATGGGGGAAGGGGGAGAGAGCGAGAAAGAAGAGTTTCGGCATCCGGTTCCTTCTCTTTCAACTAATTTCCTCCAACTTTTACTGTTTTGTGTGCTTGAATTCGAGTACTATTGAAAGAGATAGATTTTGGCAGAAATTAGTCTTAACAAGTGATGAAAAGCACGGACAAGTTATATGAATGAAAAGAAAGGGGCAGAATAACTCTAAGACAAAGACCCCTTTTCAAAGAAAACTGAGGGAATCTTTTGTCAATTTGACTTCCGAGCTAATTCTTTTAGCTTCCTGTGCTTATGCAGACAAGACAAAGTCGGACAACAAAAAAAAGGTAACAACATTTTCCTTTTCAAATTCTCTTTTAGATTTTTTAAGGTTTAATGCCCAGGAATTTTAATCATTGCGTAAGATAAAGTGAAAAGAAAAAAGTATTTTGCTGCATTTGTGCTTTTTCTATTTTATTTATTTATTTTTCCTTTTACATACATTTTTTAAGTGTCATCAGGCTTGTTGAATATTTTCATGTTGATTAACATTTTTAAGTATGTGTGTTTTCGTAGCTTGAACGTACCGTAACCGTCTTAAAACATTTTCGATTGACATTGTAATTCAAATGAAAAAAAAGTATTATTTGCCTCTAGTATAAAAATAACTTCTTTAGTCGCTTATAAAGGACGATCGTAGGTCATTTAAAATGCAAAACATTAATGAGCTTTTGAGTACATTTTTTAATTATTTGCCATACATAAAGGATCATAACAGCAATAGCTCGAAATTGAAATACATTGTAGTTATAGTTATTATGATGATTTTGTTTTGTAATCTTAATATATTGTGATAATTTTGTTTAGTAATAAATGAACTAGTCTATAATTGATAAATATTTAATTTATATTGCTTCAAACTGTTAAAAGAATTTTCAAAGAAAAAAATAAGTTAATTTTACTTAAATAGACAATTTTGTTTTCTTTTTATTGAATGTAACATGTGAAATAAACATATAATTTTTCTAATATTTTCTAAGACTGTTAAGACCATTATTTTGTAAGATTAAATTTTAAAAACTTGAATAATATATATATATATATATTACTGCCCTTTTAAGAGGAATTTGCACAATACCTTTTTATTGAGATATTTTACACCAGTGATTCCCAAAGACCCTAAGGGTCTATGGACCCCCTAGGGGTCCCTAGAGGTCTATGGCGACCTGCAAGAGAGGTCCACGTCAGCAAAAAATAATTTAGGGGTTAATGAGGTGTAAGTGATATTGGCTCTCATTAAACTAGATCATGACTTTAATTTTAAAAGAAAATTTTATCATGTGGAAACCAAATTTTAGTTATTTAGCAGGTTTATTTACTAGATTTAGTGAGGTTATAATTTGCCTGTACAAGGTGACAGCATATTTTTTTTAAAACAGGAACCATTTCAGCGTTTCTTTCTAGAGTTAAACTAAAGAAGTATAATACTGGAGGTCCAGAATTTTCTCAAATTAACCCAGACAATCTGCCAGCACGTTTAAGCTACGTTCAACATTTAACTGCATTTTATTCAGATTTTGAAACCAAGTTTCAGAATGCTTTGACTATGGTAATACCACAGTAGGCAATGCATTTATATGGTCATATTGAAAAAAAAATGTTACACATGACAACAGGAACTGATCGTGATGTTACCCAATGAAGATTTTAAGTTTAGAAACGGATGTCAGCAATTTTGGCTTTAAAAAGGCAAACCTGTTATTTGTCCCGAATTATCGAATATCGTGAGGAAGTTTTTAATTATTTTTTCTAGTAAGAAGAAGTTTCAGCGCAGTTGCCAATCTCCAAAACAAAAAAAGAAACTGGACACTACTAACAGAGGAGATTTGTTAAGCTTGACAAGATTGAGAGAGAGAGATACTAATGTTGAAAATTTGTTATTGTAGCACCATATTCATCCCTCCCATTAAAATTAATTGTTTGTTGTTTGGTTATTTTATTTAACAGTTATTTTAAATATTAATTAACTTTTGGTTTAATTAATTAACATATGCTTTTTAAACTTTTTAACTTTATACTTCATTAGTTATAAATTTAATTCTTTTAAAGTAGTAGTAGTAGTAGTAGTAGTAATAGCTATCAAAAAGACATTTAAGTTGATAAATTTGCAAAAAATTAGTATTAATTAAGCAGGGGGGGGGGTCTACCCCATACCGGAAAACATGGCAAGGGGTCTATGAGACAAAAAAGTTTGGGAACCTTGGTTTTGCACAAAAAATGTATAATATCTTTAAAATATTGTAGAACATATTCTGTATGCTAGTAATAAAGTTCATCAAAATGCATATTTCGAAAAATTTTAAAAATGAGTTAATGAATTATCTGCAGCCTAACATGGAAGAAATTTTTAAAAATATTTAAAAGACTTTACGATTTTAAACCAAAAAAATACAGATATTCTTAAAAGAATACAAATATTTAACTCAATGTAAAAACATCCTTTAGATAAATTGCAAAATTTCAGGCGTGAATTTTAAATTTCGAAAGACGATTATTAAATAGATAATTAATTTGAATAAATAGTGATATCAAAATAACATAGAATTTGCAACCCTAATAAGCAAACAACAATGACTAAGCCTGAATAACTTCTATAAAACATTTTTAAAATTGTTTCAATTGTTTTGTTTGTGATTAATACATAAAGGCTTTAATTCATAATCGTTTAATTGCAACTAATACAAATATAAAATACTTGGAATTCCTACTTCAATATCTTACCAAAAAAGTTTCAGAACATAACCACTCATCCAAGACATAAACGAGAGGCTCTTAATCAGTGTTCCGTAGAACACTGGTGCATTAAAAATTCAAGTCGATGTTTTCAGTTTGCAATAGTTTTTATTTACTCTGTTTCGTTTTACTATTATATTTCTCAAAAATCCTTTAAAATGTATTTTTCGTGATTGTGAAAAGGTTTAAAAGCGTTAGTATGTATATTTAAGAAAAAAGATCTAGTTATAATAGGTTCCAATCTATAGCAATATTTAAATCTTTAGAAACGGCAACAATAAGAATGTCAAAATTATGAGAGAAATTTCTTATAAAAAGCAACAGAATAAGGATTTAATTAAAGTTTTAATGTTACATAACAATAATTAATGTGAAAGAATATAGGTACTATTTTTTTGGTTGTTCCTTGTATTAAACTATTTAATTAAAGTGGAAGCAAAATGTGCATAACAGAAATACAAATATGATGAACACAATTTATAAAGTAAATAAGGGATTTCAAACAAAATCGTTGGGAAAGCCGAATAGATGCATTAAAACCACTAAGGTATCAAATAGGAGGGATTTACGATGTTTTACTTGCCGTTTGTAATATTTCGGAGATTGACAACTCTATAAGAGTTGAGGTTTCTGGACAAATAAGTTGCGTTAAACAATTTAAGTTCTTATGCTGCACTGTAATTTGGTACAAAATCTAAAATTGCATCATTCCTATAAGTAAGCTCTTGCAGACATAAAAAACTATGATTTACCATCTGCTATGGAGCTCTTGGAAAAATTGTAAAGATTTTTTCAAGGATCCTAGATAGGACACAGCCTTAAAATAGATGCTTTGTGATGCTCCATAACTCGTCGACAAAATTGACATACCGGCTAATTTTGAGCTCGCCCAGCCACATCATAGAGTTCGAAGAAGGAATGTTAATTTCAACTTTGGGGCACGAGATGATCCAATAAAAGATCCTACTTTGAAATATAAGGCAGAGTTTTATTTTTTCACATTAAATAAAGCTATCAATGCACTTGAATCCAGGTTTGATTATATCAGTACCCACAGCAATTATTTCAAATTTTTATACAATATTTGTGATTTAAAAGATACTCCTCAAAACGACAAACTAAAGTATTGTAAAATTGGACCTGACAGACGAGATAGTAGTGGTTTTGGCTTTGCTAAATAAAAAAGAAAGTCGAATCGAGATTTTAAAATTCATATCGAACCTGGATTTTGCTCCAAATCTCTGTATAGTTTTAAGGATATTGCTTACTCTCACAATAAGTATGGCAAGTGGAGAAAGGAGTTTCTCCAAGTTAAAATTAATTAAAATATTTTTATGCTCCTCAACTGCCGAAGATCGGCTAAACGGCTTGACAACAATAGTCATTGAACATGAACTGTGTGTGTGGCTGAAGAAATGAATGTTAAAGGAATTATAAAAATTCTCAGAATTAAAAGTAAGAAAGAATCACTTTTAAGCTTTTAACTATTGGTTTAAATTTATTTTTAATATGTAATTAAGTTTTAATATTTAGTGGTTTTATAATTTTTTTTGATATTTTTTTTAATATCTGTATTTTATAATTATTCACTAGAAATGACTCTTTTCCTTTTTTTTCTGTGCAACCCATATTTTATTAGGTGTACAACTTTGCTTCCGCCGTTTTTTTCCGAAATTCGAGTCTTTATTGTAAAAAACTGATTATACACTTATGATTCAATAATTGCGTTCGATAACGATCGCGTGGCCGCGGTAGCCGAGTGGTATAGGTATCGGACTGTGGCTTGCTTTGTCACAGGTTCGAGCCCAGTACCACTAAAGACCCGCCGTGTAGGGCAGCGATGCACGTTAAATCTGTCGAGAGCTGAAACGTCCTCCCGTTGGTGTGGTGTGGTAGTTAGGAGAGGGGGGTGCGAGCTCAGGTGTCGTCCACGTCACTTGACCATGGTTCAAAATTACGTGGTCCGTCGCCAAAAGCCCTCGTGTAGCTGAACAGTGCGACGTTAATGTTCAATCAATCAATCAATCGATAACGATCGCCTGTGATTGTTTCAGTCGGTTTTAACAACTCATAATACACTACGCCGAGCTGGTCCCACCAAATGCCATGCTGATCTTCGACGTCAAAATCACCGTTCTTGAAGCGTTGAAACCACTCTCGGCACGTTCTTTCTATGGTGAGGCCTATAGTGGCCTCACCATAGGTATTTGAGAGCATTCGATGAGTCTCAGCTACACATTTCTTCATATTAAAGCAGAAAATTAAAACCTCTCGCAAATGACGAGAATTTGGCTCGTAAGCTGACATGTTTAATCGAGAATAACTTGATGATGCAGATACAAATCGACTAATATTTCGATGGCGTTACGTTTACAAATACGTAAGCTTATTGTATGACATCTACGATCTATTTATTTCGACTACCACTTACCGCTACTGCCATCTATTGCAAAACGGCGGAAGCAAAGTTGTACACCTAATAATTTAGTGCCAAAAACATAAATTAATAAATTATTATTTTCTGCTAATTAAAACTTCAACATTATTGATAGGAATTTTTTTTTGCTCTCTTTTTATTTTACCATTAAACGTGGGAAGTGTCTAGGTTATCTCTTTTAATTTTTGTTATAAACAGGTAGCATTTTACCTCTTTGCCCAGAGCAGTGAAACTGCTAGAGCCAGCCCTGATACTGTCCACTTTTAAGGAACTCAGGTAGGGCCTAATTTTGCATAGGGGCCCAGGGCCTCAAAGAGTTTTAAGACGTCCCTGTTCACGACACTGTTTTTGCTCGAGTGTGAGCAAACGCGGCACCCATCTTGCACACAACTTTCTCATGTCTAAATTTTCAGATAATATGTGATGTACCGTTCTTTTTTAAATGCCTACTATGTCTGCTAGCTCGCGCACTTTCAGTCGACGATCGTCCAGTACCACTTTGTGAATTTTTTTCTCCATTTCTGGAGTCATCACCTCATTTGGTTGACCACTTCGATGCTTATCTTGGCAGCTCATACAGCCTCGTTTATATATAAACTCTGCTATCCAATATTTTACTGTTGTAAGCGAAGGAGTAGACTCGCCCAAAGTAGAATCTAGTTCAGTTTTTATATTGGTTGGGCTGAGGCTTTTCAAATAAAAGTATTGTATCACATAACGATGACTAATTTTCTCCACTTTCACAAACTCACTAAAAACGTTCACTATATTGATGGCTTCCAAACTATTACTAAACAACGTAGCTTCTTCAAACTTAAAACATATGCTTTATAGATTATGTACTTTCTAATACAGTAATATTTTTCTAACTACCGCCATCTCTAGGTGAGGCCGGATACTTATGTGAACCACCTTCGTATATATCTATTTCTCAAGCAAAATGTGTGTGTATATATATATATATATATATATATATATATAAATTATTTGTTTTCTCTCTTCTCAATTTAATTATTTAATGTAATGATATACCTGTTGAGTAGACATCCAATCTAGGGAATTTTTGATTCTACAGAAAAATGTTTGAATTATAATTGACAAATAATATAAATAAATATTTGGCTTCATTGTTCTTATAAAAACCTGAAATGCAAAACATTGAGAAAATATAAATAGGTAAAATTTAGAAAACAGTTATTTATAATGATATACAAGGGAGTGATTATATATATATTCTTATTTGTAACTTTTATACTGCTGCTTTATTTAATAATAATTTTATTGTTAACGAAAAAAAAATGTGCTTGATTATAATATCTGTTTCCAAAAGTATGTTTTAAATTATTTTTTTTAGTTTGATCAACAACTGACAGAAAGTTGGGAAGTCAAGATGACTAATGACTGTTTTAGATATCAACTCGGAAATTTACAGACCAAGATTCTTCAAGATAAGTTTCAATTTGTAGTACAGGTAATTATTATAATTTGGAAAAGAGACTATAAGTAGTATAAATAACCTCTCATACTTTTTAATTACTTACATTAATGCAAAATCAAGTAGCAAAGAGATCAAAACTAAAAACACTATTAAAATTCGTAGGTAAACAAACGTATCTATCTATGTTTCTACATGCGTCTTATCTTCTCACGAGTCGCACCACCCAGAAGCTCTTCGAAGGTACCAAAAGATTGGGAATGATTCGAGGAATCCGTTTTGACCATTTATATTCCGATATTGCAATTAGTTAAAAAGATATTAATTAAAAACCTTTGTTTTACTCCTGCGTGTTATTTCTACCGCCAAACAGAGTGAAAACCCGGGAGGTGAATTTTTTTTTATCCCCGACGTTTTTAAAACACGATCTAATTTTTTTTATGAGACTCAGACAAAAACTAATTACAGAATCGGAAAGATAATTTACTTCTCCGCGATACTGTATAATTTATTTTACAAAACAATATTTTCTATTTTTTTACGATTTTCTCTAAAATGATTCAAAATCGATACGCTTTTATGAAAACAATTTCTTAATCGTTCCGTTTGCATTTTCTTTCACGTTAATGAAATGATATTCTACACTAAAAAGTTCATGCCTTTCTCTTTTAGAATCAGTCATTTAAAAAATAAAATGCCAAAACTTTTTTTTTTTTACGTTTTTTCAAAAAATACTCAAAATTTTATTTAAATGCTTTAAAATTTCTCTATTTATAAAAATAATCTCATGAACCTTTTTTCCGTGTGTAGAATGATATTATCCGTAATCTGTACAAAAATTGAAAAAATTGCTTAAAAATTACGGTTTAAAAAAAATTGTGTTTTTTTCGTTATTTTTTTTTCTTTTTGCAAGAAATATTTAAGCATTATTTTTGTTACATATTTTGTTTAAAAATTACCGTTGTTTACAATCGATATATGAAGTTTGAAGGAATTAACTTAAAAATGAAGCCCGAAAAAAAATTAAAACTTTAACAAATAACGCAATTTTACAATAGCCAAGGGTTTGGCGCCAAAGGAGTAACTTTTCCTCTGTGCCTATCACGTTTGATGAAAGGTTACACTAGAAAAGAAGATGCGCCTATATAAATATTGAAAATCACCAGATTTGGCGAAATTGAATATCTCTTCCTTTTATTTTAAAGGTCTTTTCACTCCTTTTTTCCGAGATTTTCGTGGCGTGATTGGCAGAGTGCTTGATTACTACCGTTTGTACCTGTGTTCGAAAGACCATCGCTTAATTTTTATGATTTTTTAAAAAATACTCAAAATTTTATTCAAGCATTTAATAACTTCGCCAGCAATTTTGTAATTGGAAAGATAATTTATTTCGTCGCGATACACACACAGTATTTTTACAAAACAACGATATTTGACATATTTTATGATTTTTTCTAAAATGAATCAATATCGATGCATTTATATGAAAATGATTTTTAAGAAACTCATACTTTGATCTTTTAGACTTAGTGATTTAAAAAATAAAATGCCGAAAACTTTTTTCTACGAATTTTTAAAAAGTACTCAATTTTAAATATTTAATAACTACTTATCAAATTCAAATTTTTTATAACTTCTTCATTTTTAAAAATAATTGCATGAAACTTTTTCTGGTGGATGGAACATTTCGAAAAATTCTCCCAATTTTAATTCAACATTTAATATAGTTGTGATATTTTGTAATTATAAAAATTTCTACTTTTTTCAACATACAACTATTTTTAAAAAGGTACATTTTTGTTTCTGGGCCTAAAAAGTTGCAAAGTGAGTGAGTCAATATTAAAGTCCCGCTGTTCACTTACTCGAGAGCTTTTGGGGACGCACCTCGACATTTTGAACTATTTTCAAGTGACGAGGATGAGACCTGAGCTGGCACCCATCTTTCTTAACTACCATACCACACCAACGCTAAGACGTTTAAACTCTCGACAGATTCAGCAGCGGGTCTTCAGCGGTAGCCAAAATTTTAAAAGGGCAGTAATAATTAATTGTGGGAAATTACCATACGAATTTTGTAATGACTTTAATATAGAAATCACACACACACATACCAGGAACGGTGATGGCAAAAGGGGAAGGGGGATTTCCATGACAATATGTTATGCATTTAAAAATGTTCGTGCAACGCTTGGGGAAAATAAACCTGTCTGACAAAGAAAAGAAGCGAAAAAATTTCGAAACAGGGAATTTTAAGTTATACACTCGGTAAAAGCCCGAGCAATTCCGAGCTAAGCGGAGGAGGGGGAGTGGAAGTTATTTTGAAATAGAGTATTAGAGAAGTGCTGATTTTGTGAAGGAAAGGGAAAATTTATAAAAGTAGAAGAAGCCCGTGCAACGCCGGACCATGCAGCTAGCACTGTCTTAATATTTGATATTTTCTGGTACTAATTCTTTCAAACCAGGCGCTTTGAAAAAAGTGACATTTGGAAGCTGACTTTTCTGTCAATGAAAATCCTCAATTTCCTTTATGGGATTTTACCAGAGGTATAGAAGAAAGCAATACTCAAACCAATTTATTACATTTTCTCACAAAAAGAGATATATATGTATATGAAAGAAGACTACTATCTCTGTGTGTGTGTCGTGCTCACTTCTAAATGTAGAAGAACTCGTTTCACGTAATATAGGGAATTATAAGATACAGGGATTCGTAAGAGACGGTTCTATTCACTAATAAGTCCAGATTCAGTTCAACAATTGATTTTCGACGATGATCTGGAGAGAACTGGGAACCCTGTACACGTCCTCGTACACCAAGAAAGAGACTTTGACAGAGACATTGTTACAGCTGTGAGATAAAATGGAGAAATCTTGGATCCTTATGTTTTCCTTTTTAGATGTGCACTTTACCCAGATTTTATTTTTAAAGATGACAGTGCTCAACCGCATAGGGCTCATCGGGTCGAGAATTTTCTAGGAAACTAAAGGGTGGATTGACTGTGGTAGTAATTTCACTCCTGTGGGATTAGCTTGATAGCTCTTAACCCAATGGGTGAAATCGACTTCATTGAGTAATTATGATGAGTTGGCAACTGTTATTGTGACTAATGTCACCTGCCTGACGAAGTCAGATCGAGGCCCACGAAATTCATCGTGGCTAAGAGCTAGAATTTTTACTCCTGTCGTTAGAATTTGCTTTGAGCACCATGCAGGTGACAGAATGATTTTGCTCGGTTCCACCTCAATTTAGAGGGAGAAAACCCTGGGGTGGCCAGGGGCCTCCCACCTCTCTTCCTCTTCCACCAAACACACAAGAGGACTTGCGGCTAGACGGATATTTAGAGTACCCCTATGCCGCAAAGGCACTACACATTTACAAACATCCATTTCTTCTACGGGATTCGAACCCGGTCCCTACGCCACCGCAGTCAGCATCGCTAGCCACTATACCGGTTGGGTGACTGAGTTGGCAACTAACCTTACTTCAAACATGTAGAATGTATGTGGGATGCTCCTGGGTAAATATCTGCAACTCGAATTTTCCTTCCCATTGTCACCAAGACTTGAAAACCTGCTCCTGAAGAAGCAGAAGCGACTGCCTCTTGGACTCATAAACTGTTTCATTTCCAACATGAATTCATGTGGTGAAAGCTATAATGTACTTTAAGAGGGTACCATTAGCTCTATTGAGCCATTTTTGTTCCATTTTGTAATCTTCCTTTTAGACATTCCTACGCTCATGATCCGTACACCAATGCCGATTTAAGCTCATTTCGGACCCTGGACGCAGATGATCCACAGGCTCCCTTGGCACTGGAGGATCAAAATTTATAACCAGAAAATCTGGTTAAGTCCAGCTTATCCGGACCCTTCTGGACCTCTCCGGGTCCTGGACACCCACCCCGAGCGCCCAATAGATAAGCAGGCACTGCCGTACACATTTTTTTTGTATTATATCGACTTATGTACATACCCAATTTCATGAAATTCTTTCCTGCATTTCTGTAAATAAACAACTAAAAGTAAAAATTATCTTAACTTTGAACACCGATGTATACGTTTTAAAGACTAATCCAATATAGCGTTAAACATATTAAAAAAATCAAAATTGCAATATTATCATAATATAATTTTCCTCTAATGTACGTTTATATACTTATATTTTTATCTTCCTAATAATCAGAAAATCTCATTATATAAGTATTATGTACTATATATTGTTACGAATTTTGTGTAAAATAGTGTGAATAATTTGTATTTGGATGTGTAATGTCTTTATCTTACTCTAAATTAGATTTAATTTACGTTAACATTGTAATATTCACAAGCAAACACCGTCCCTTACTTTATAATGGTGATTCAATTGGAACTTGGTGAAATCTTGACGTTAGTGCCAAGTTGGCATTTTTTGGCGACTTGGCTATCATGTTGGCGACAATTTTTGGCGAGTTCGGAACCCCTGGATTCTTCTAGAAATTAGTAGAGAAATACACTAATTTCAAGATCTATGACGCAAGAGGGTCTTTTCTCGAATTATCCGCGAGGGATATAAATAGAGAGATGGTCGCCGAAAGTCAGCCAGTCTGGTTTTGGCTAGCGATCAGTTAGTATTGCTTTGACTGTTGAAGCGATTAGTAATTACTTCGGCTGTTGAACGAGTGATTGCTTGTGAATAATCTTTTATATTCGTGTATTTTAGACACCGATAATTGTGCCTGAGTGCTGTTGAAAGTGTGAAGACCTTCTGAGATTTATTTTGTGAATATTGCTGCGGAGCCCTGTATTTAAAGGATTGGATTTTCTACAATAAATTCTCATCGCTCTTAAAGAACTGTCTTGTTCTTTGCAACCGATTCGCATAAAATCCTCGAACCCCTGATCTACGTAACATTTTTGGTGTTAGAAGTGGGGTTTTGTGCCAATAACAAGAGCGATGGATGAGCAACTGAAGGCTTTTTTGGAAGGCATCAATGCCTTAAAAAGCGGTCAACAAGAAATGCAGAAGAGACTAAGAAGAGTATGGAGAATATGCAGAGAAGCCAAGAAGGGACCAAGGTGAGAATGGTGAGTGTGCAGAAAAGCCAAGAACAGGTTAAGAATAAGTTAAAGGAGAGATTGGAGAAAGGCCAACAAGAAAAGCATAAAGATAAAAAAGAGCTGAGAAATATTTTAAAAAGAAAATGGATAGCGTGGAAGAAAAAATAGCATCGAAAGTTGAAGAAAAGATTGTAGTAGTTAAAGAGAAGATAGAGAAGAAACTAGGGAAGAATTAAAGAGCAAGTTGAAGAAAGAATTGAAGAAGTGGCTGGAAATTTTAACCTTGTATCACAGCGAGTAGAATATCTTGAAAAGAAGCTTCTAGCTTGTGGGAACAAGGATAATGAAAGAAAGTTTGCGCCTGCTTCTCCAGTACCTGTGCTTGCCTCACCAAAGTCAGTGAAACTCTCCACCTATGACGGAAAAACCAACTGGGAGGTATACAAGACGCAATTTTCCACAATTTCAGGAGCTAATGGATGGACTGAAGTAGTCAAAGCGTGTCAGCTAACAGCATCCCTTAGAGGAGAAGCCGCTGAAATACTGCAGACTCTTCCCGACACAGAGCGTCTGAACTTGAACTCCCTCTATGAACCTCCCTCTATCCCTCTCTGGATCTTCGGTTCGGCCAGAAATACTCCAAACACTACGCACACCTGCAAATGAAAACAAGACTCCAGAAAACTGGAGAAAGTTTGCAGGAGTATGCCTCCGAAATAGAGCGGCTCGCCAACTTAGCTTTCTCCGACTACCCAGTAAATGTGCGGTACATAACTTAATTGCAGTATTTCGTGGTCGGACTTAAAGACGGAGAAATCCAATGGGCTATAAGAATGATAGATGTCCAAGATCTTAAATCTGCCCTGTTATATGCCCTGAAATTGGAGGTCGCCACTCAAGCCAGTCGCAGAGACCACAATTTCATTCGAAGAGCTAGAGTGACGGCAGATGCACCCTATGAATCTCCATGGAGGAAGGAGATAAAGAAATTGAAAGAAGAAATTCAAGATTTAATGGCTCAACTTCAGAACCGGAGGAGGCGTAGCATCACTTGCTGTGGGGGGAACCAAGGCATCTCAGAAGTAACTGCCCCGAAACGATAAGAAAAATCGCAGCATCAAGTGTTGGGGGTGCGGCGGAACAGGGCACCTAAGAAATAACTGCCCTCGAGTAAATCAGGAAGATCCTCACCGTGCAAATGTAATCGAGTCTACGAAAGTATGTAGCCACCGAAAAGGATCAGCAGATGAAAATGGAGACGTCTCATTGAGAAAACCTTGCCCGGAGAACAATAAATATTGCTCAAAAGACGAAAAAAATTCGGTGTAATAGATACAGTAGTCCGCCAAGTTACAACGTCATCAACATCGGAATCCGACCCGTGGAATGATGAGAGCGTCTGAAATGATTAACTGGCTGATCCTGAGATAAAACCAATAATAGAATTCAAAGAGTCATCTGATGAAAAGCCCATTTGGCAAGACATCGCCCTTTTCCATCCTACAACGAAGCGTTACTGGGCTCTTTGGACTCTCTCCATCTGAGAAATGGTTTTTTATATCGAAAATTGAATTCTGACGGCGAAAAAGCTTTCAGAGGACAATTAATACTCCCAAAGACAAGAGTATCGACAGTCCTTAACAAACTCCATGGCAGTCCACCTGGGGGTCATTTTGGCGTTATGAAGACCCTACAAAAAGTTCGTGAGCGCCTCTACTGGAACAATGTGCGGAGTGACGTGGAGAAGTGGTGTCGCGCATGTGATCCGTGTGCTGCACGCAAAGATCCCAGAAAACGCACTAGATTAAGACTGCAACTGTATAATGGGGGAGCGCCTTTCGAACGAATAGCTTTTGACATCCTAGGCCCACTTCCGAGATCATCAGATGGCAACAACAACATCCTGGTTGTCATGGACTACTTCACTAAGAGGCCTGAAGCTTATACTGTATCCTACCAAGAAGCCCCGACTGTTGCAGAGGTTCTAGTTCAACACTGGATCTCAATATAGGAGTTCCTCTACAACTGTACTCTGATCAAGGGAGAAACTTTGGTTCTGCAGTTAAAAGAGACCGTGTGAGATACTTGACATCGACAAAACCCGGACAACAGCTTTACATCCTCAGTCTGATGGCATGGTAGAGAGATTAAATCGGACCATCCTGAACAGCCTCTCTCTCCTGGTATCCAGTAATCAACAGGACTGTGAGAAGAAACTGCCTCTTTTTCTACTTGCCTACAGGAGTGCCGTTCACGAGACCACCGGCTATTCCCCATCCCAGATGCTCTTCGAACGTGATCTTCGCCTACCTGCAGATCTTCTGTTCAGCCAGCCACCAGATGCTCCCTTGGCGCTTGAGGAGTATGTCGAGAAACTCCAGAGGCATGGATGGAGGAAGTGCATTGCCTGGCCAGGGATAGAATCAGCATGGCTTCAGAGAAGATGAAGACCCGATACGATGTAAAAGCAACCGGACACGACTTCCACGAAGGCGACAAAGTGTGGTTATGGAATCCGAAACACGTCGCAAAGGACTCTTCGAAGCTGCAGACCAACTGGGAAGGTCCTCACACAGTCCTAAAAAGACTAAATGACGTTGTGGTTTGGATACAGAAATCACCACACTCAAAACCGAAGGTAATACATTACAATAGGCTAGCCCCTTATCTTGGCCAAGATGAATAAGATCCTTCAGTTCAGACCATGGTCACTAATTATTTTATAATGTAAATTATTTTTCTTTTCTTATTCCTTAGATTTATTTTAGTGTTGTTGTTTATGTTTGTATTTGTCTATGCATTTTGAATTTATTTGCTTTGTACGTGTTTTTGTTACTTATCATTTGATTATTATGAGAATTGTTTATGTTCGTAAATAGAGGCCTCTTTACTCAGGGATTGTCCTGCCCGGGACGTGCTGTCTTTGAGGTGGGGACAGTGTTACGAATATTGTGTAAAATAGTGTGAATAATTTGTATTTGGATGTGTAATGCCTTTATCTTACTCTAAATTAGATTTAATTTACGTTAACACTGTAATATTCACAAGCAAACGCCGTCTCTTACTTTATAATGGTGATTCAATTGGAACTTGGCTATCATGTTGGCGTCCATTTTTGGTGAGTTCGGAACCCTCTGGATTTTTCTAGAAATTAGTAGAGAAATACACTAATTTCAAGATCTGTAACGCAAGCGGGTCTTTTCTCCAATTATCCGCAAGGGATATAAATAGAGAGATGGTCGCCGAAAGTCAGTCAGGCAATTTCGTTCCCAAGTACAAAAGCTCACAAACCAATAGGATTCATCCTTTTTTAACCGCTGAAGCTCTCCTATTCACCATTGGTTCCTTCACGTAGTGGCCACACATTCCTATCCCCTCAAACCAAGAACACATCGCAAAGCACCCTCAGTTCTAGATATGGGGTGGAAGAGTCTGCCAAGATTCCAGTCCCCAAAGATGTCGAAAGTCAGTCCGTCTGGTTTTGGCTAGCTATCAGTTAGTATTGCATTGACTGTTGAAGCGATTAGTGATTACTTCGGCTGTTGAGAGAACGAGTGATTGCTTGTGAATAATCTTTTATATGCGTGTATTTTAGACACCGATAATTGTGCATGAGTGCTGTTGAAGGTTTGATGACCTTCTATGATTTATTTTGTGAATATTGCTGCTGAATCCTGTATTTAAAGGATTGGATTTTCTACAATAAATTCTCATCGCCCTTAAAGAACTGTCTTGTTCTTTTCAACCGTTTTGCATAAACTCCTCGAATCCCCGATCTACGTAACAATATTTTAATGTGAACTATCCTTTGTACTTTTATTTCGAATTACAAAATTTGTTAGTCTTTTTACTGTAAAAAATACTCACAAGGAGAGGGCATGACTAAGTAAATTCATTTGGGGTCAAGACTTGGTGTAATAGTAGTACTCCATTAGGGTGTTCAACCCTCAATGTAATTCCGCCGAATGGCCAGTCAATTCGGAGAAAAAAGCCTTCAAAAGTCATGCTTAGCTTTTATACAATTAAATTTCAATTTCCTGTAACGATTTCGTAGCTTGAATTATATATCGTCTGCATACTATGCGCGAGGTCTGGGTTCGATTAATCGGTCAATTTTTTTTTCATTACATTTAATTATTTTTTAAATTAAATAAACTTATTTATGAAAGGTTTATCAAATATTAAATGATATTTTATGTAATTATTTTGTATTTTATAAAGTAAAAAATACTGTAATTATATATAAATATTTATATTAAATTTTATAAATATTTTTTATATTAATAAATAATATTAATAATGAAATATATATATGAAATAAATATTAAATGATATTATACATAAAAATTAGTTACAAATAGTTTTATTATGTGAAATAAAATATACTATAAATAAAATATTATACATAATATAAAATAATTTATAAAGTATATTATATTAATTATTTTATAATTAATATAATAAAAAATATGTCTTTTTTATATATTATTAATTTAATTATTTTATAATTTTATAAAACATTTAAGTCCTTTTTAAATAAATTTAAATAATTTTAAAAGTTTATTTTTAAGTAATTAAAAAAAATTAATATTTATTTCAATAATAAATAATAAATTTGATAATCAATTAATAATATTTTTAATAATAAATTAATAATTTTAATAATAAATTAATAATTTTAATAATGAATTTATAATTTTAATAATAAATTAATAATTTCAGTAATAAATTAATAATTTTAATTATAAGTTAATAATAATTTTAACAATAAAATAATAATCATTTAAATTATCTATACTAATAAAAGGAACTTTTCGACTGTGTGTTTTACCTCTACCGCCCAAACTAAGCAAGCCAGAAGTATAAAACTTGGCACATAATTGTTTTAGGTCCTTATGATGTGCACTACGAAGAGTTTTTTCGAAATTCCCTTTAGATTTTTTAAAATTTAAATTTTAGAGAATTTTCCATTTCTTTTTCAACAACTGTGGCTTTTAGTTAGTTGTTTTGACAACACAGTGTATTTGCTTGAGAATTCTTTGCAATCGAAAATTTCAACTACCAGCTTTTAGTTGTAACATTTTTTTTCCAGCATTATAATCTGCTACATCATTTTCTTTTTGAGTTAAAATTTTTTATTATTTATGTATTTTAAGTATTTGTAACAGAGTTTATTTTAAAACAGTATTACAGTTGGAAGATGCATCGCTCTTCAAGCTATATAAGCCTACTTTTTATTTTTTCAATAACTAAATCAGATTAGTTTGGTATACATTTTTGTTTCGCGTATTGATCTATAATTTGTCATTTCTTTTTCAGCTTAAAAATTTCTTACATATTTTTTGTGTAGTCACAATTGTATTCATATTGTAATTTCTATTTTGGTTTAAGGCAGCGTAACGTTTATTCTTTTTTCATGTTTACAGTTGATTTTTGTGTATTGTTTCTGGTTTTAGATTTAATTAGGTCATCATTTTTTTAAAATAAAGAGTGTAAAATTTTTGAAAGCAACATTAAAGTTATCAGAAATTCTTAACCTGGAAAAGAAGTGAGGCAACTTTAAATCAAAAACTCGAAACAGTACGGAAGTATCAAATGTATACATATAAAGGTCTAAAATAAAAAAAATAATAAACGTGACACAGTCTTAAACCTAAATCAGATATTTTTGAACTGAAAAAGGAACCACAGAATTGAATCTAAACCAAGAAATGGTTCGAAATAATCAAATAAAATGTAAGCAAAACAGAAATATATATTATTATGAAATGTATATAACTAATTTAATTCAGTTATTGAAAAAATATAAAATACTCTTAGGTGGAAGACCAATGCCTCTTCCTACCAGAAAAATACATAAATTAAAAAACTTATGACGAAAAATGTTATAACAGATTATTGCTGAAATAAAATTGCTTTTTACAAGAATTCATTTACGTGGTAAAAAGAAATTGCCGTTTGTTTTCAATGAGTGAAATTTGAAAATTTTCACTTAAGAACCAAGCCCTCAAAAAAAAAAAATTATAACTTGAATGCAAACGTAAGTGAAGGGCTTGGCATCACAAAAATAGATTTTCGAGCCAAACAACTTTTTCGAGTAATGACTTATACTCCGTACCACCATTGAAGAACAGGTTGACTATAACGAATGAAAATCACCAAATTGGCTGAGTAAAAAAAAAGCGTGTGAAAAATTTATTTTTGTTTCATTATAAGTACATATCTTTAATTCTATAAGTTCATTTATCACATCCGTTAATAAAACATACATTTCCTTAATATTTGTGAAATACTTAATTGCTCTTACTCCGTTAGCATTATTTTAAGTAAGCTTATAATATAAATTATTTGCAATACATTTAAATGTCGTTTTGTATGTTATCTTAAGATGTATAATGCATAAAATAGAATTCTGAAACTCATTGAAAAATTTATTTCTTAAAACTTACTATCCTTCGTAAAACTTTTAGTTTTCTTAAAAAATATTTCGATGTGCACATTTGAAAAATTACGTTACTGACATATGCAAAATTTTTAAGCACAGGTATTTCAACTATTTCGGACAAACTAAGCAACCCAGAAGTATAAAACTTGGCACATAAATACAAAAGGGCATAATGCTATGCACTACAAAAAAAGTTTTTTTTTTTTTTTTTAAATTTGCTTAAGCTTTTTTTTAAAATTCAATTTTTAGCAATGTTCCTACGCTTTTTGTTTACAGCTGAATTGGCGATGTCGACAGAAGTGAATTGTGTTTTCTTAATTAAGCATATTTTATCCTTTTCCGGAATTTCAAACAATAGTGATGAAACTTTGTTTAATTCATTAATGCTAATTGACTTTCAGAAATGAAAATATTATAAGTTTCTGCCACTATGGGCGATACCAAAGTTTGCTCAATATTTTGTATGTGTGTGTGTGTGTGTTCGGGATACAGTTTCATATTAAATCAGTATATTTTGTTTTTAAAAAAAATAGCTGTGATTTTAGATAATAATATAATCTGTTTTCTGCAAGGCTGTTTTTTTTATTTTAATGCTCACTAAATTTATGTATCTTTTATTTTTGTGCATGATTATTTCTGATATATTATTGGGGTTTATAATACTACATGTTGATTGTGTAATAGAACAACTACCCTTCTTGCAAGTCCTAACTTAATTACTGCACTCTCTCTCTCTCTCTCTCTCTCTCTCTCTCTGGCTACTTTTAAAGGTATTTTCATACCATCTGATATCCTTTTTCACTTGATATTTATGATTTGTCATAGCTTTGCTTTTAGCATCAAGAAGGCCTGAGGGCACTCTCTCTTTAAACCTTTAAGCTATATCTGAAAAATTTTTCCTTCCACTTTGGTTACTAACTTTATGTTTACTTTTAAAGAATCGACTTTGCAAAAAAAATCTGTACAAATTTTGGTACTTAACAGTTGTAAGGACCTCAGGTTTGCAATTCTTGCAAAACTGAACGTTAGTGGTACAAGTTAAAATTTTAGGTATTTACCTATTAGTGTCACTACAGCCAAATTAGCACCTTGATTGATTGATTGAATATTAACGTCGCACTGTTCAGCTACTCGAGGGCTTTTAGCGAAGGACCACGTAATTTTGAACCATGCTCAAGTGACGTGGACGACACCTGAGTTGGCACCCCCTCTCCTAACTACCACACCAACGGGAGAACGTTTCAGTGATTGGCACCTTGCAAATCACTCCTTGATAGCAAGACAACAAAAATTTTTACGCGTTTTATATAAAAAAAAGATATAAGATTTTGGTCGGAAATAGCACGATTCACGTGATGCCAATTTGACTGCCGTGGCGCTTATACGCAAGTCATTTATCCGAGGTATTATTCCAAGGTATAGAAAAAAATAGTATACTTCTATATAGAACAAGGATGGTGAACCCCTTTATTAGACGTGGGTCAAATTTTCTTCATATTTTTTTTAATACTAGCTCGTGGGTAACTAATGCCTGTTTGCCCCAGAGTTAAGAGTTTAAAAAAATTTTAACTGAACATTTCTAAAACTAAACATCTTTAAAATTCAATTGGCTTAACGGGTAAAACTAGGCGTGATTTGGGGATTTAAAAATTTTCAGTTGGGTTAAAAATTCCTAAGTATGTGATGGATGTCCCGTCACCACATCCTTTAGTGTTCGAGAGATAGAATGAAGATCAGTTATAATCAAAACAATATAATTTATTAACAAGTCTCAACAACCCAGGTTTGGAAATGCACCTATAAATAAGTATTGGAGTAAAAGCAAGGTATACGAGATGATATTTAATTATGAATTGGATCACTTATTCTTAGAACGTCTTGGCAATACATGTTCCAACTAATGCCAAATTTTATGGTATGTAAATTTTTCTAATTTTTTTTTCAAAACTGTTTGTGGCTTCGTTGTTTTAACATTCCTTCTGATAATCTGTTATTCATGTAGTTTTTAGCTAATTGCACACATAAAGGGTGTTTTGTTTAGAGGTATAGAACTTTAAATTGCAATAAAACAATGATGTATTATTCGATTGACATGATTTTTTTTTTATTCGAAAGATAATCTTGTGGCATTACATTTTAAATATGATTTCTGGCATATGACTGCCACGGCTGGCTCGGATGTAGTCAAATCTGGATGTCCAATTTTCGATGATTTTTTCCAACATTTGTGACCGTATATCGGCAATAACACGGCGTTGTCTTCCAAATAATCAAGCGTTTGTCGCTTATCCGCATAGACCAATGACTTTACATAGCCCCACAGAAAATAGTCTAAAGGTGTTAAATCACAAGATCTTGAAGGCCAATTCACAGGTCCAAAACGTGAAATTAGGCGGTCACCAAACGTGTCTTTCAATAAATCGATTGTGGCACGAGCTGTGTGACATGTTGCGCCGTCTTGTTGGAACCACAGCTCCTGGACATCATGATTGTTCAATTCAGGAATAAAAAAGTTAGTAATCATGGCTCTATACCGTTCACCATTGACTGTAACGTTGTGGCCTTCATCGTTTTTGAAGAAATACGGACCAATGAATCCACCAGCCCATAAAGCGAACCAAACAATCAGTTTTTCTGGATGTAACGGTGTTTCGACATACACTTGTGGATTAGCTTCACTCCAAATGCGGCAGTTTTGTTTGTTGACGTAGCCATTCAACCAAAAGTGCGCTTCATCGCTTAACAAAATTCGCTTATGAAGTCATCGAAAATTGGACGTCCCGATTGGACTACATCCGAGTTAGCCGTGGCAGTCATATGCCAGAAATCATATTTAAAATGTAATGCCACAAGATTATCTTTCGAATAAAAAAAATTCATGTCAATCGAATAATACATCGTTGTTTTATTGCAATTTAAAGTTCTATACCTCTAAAAAAATACCCTTTACATATATGCATTGTATACCTTTTTTACATATAAATACATTGCTATAATATTTTCTGTCGTTGAAAATAAAGATTTTTGCTATTCTTCCTTCATCGGCAAATTCAATGTTCTTCATTGTAGAAAAATATTGCTTTAAGTATAACAGAAAAAAATGGCACCAAATTCAAACTTATTGCTATTGACGGATTGGTAATATTGTGAATCATGGTTTTTTGTATGTCCCTGCTTATATATATATATATATATATATATATATATATATATATGATCTCTATGACCGATAAGATCTCATCTTTGTTTTAAATGTTCAGCAAATGGCTATGATGAGGTGGACTTTGAAACAATATTCTCATATTTTCTTTTGGATTCCTTTAAATTCAATGTTGATTTGATTTTTTATCATGACTTAACTTTACTTCTGACAATCTTGCAATATATAAATCTATAATTTGGGATCAATAAAGAGTTTGCAGAAAAAATATGCACCTTGAAATGATTTTCTCTTATCTCCTTTTGAATTTCTTTAAAATTCAGTGTTGATATGATTTTATATCTGATAATTTAATGTTCCTTCCCATAACCTGTTCCTCATGTAGGGTTTTAGAGATCGTATACATATTTTATGTATTATGAGTAAAAAAAGTTATTTTTGTTTTATTATAAGTACATATCTTTAATTCTATAAGTTCATTTATTACATCCGTTAATAAAACAAACGTTAACAGTTTTTAAGTTAACTGTATGTATAACGATTGATTAATGAAAATCTGAAAAAGTCATCAATTGAAATTTGAAGATAAATCTTATCTCTGAAGGGGGAGAGGAAAATAGCTCTATACACTCAAAAAACGCCGCTGTAACGCCGGGCTATAGAGATAAAAGAAACGTGTCTGGCAATCAAAATATGGGGAAGAAATATCGAAAAAGGGAATTGTAATGACGTTTATATAGAAATCACACACGCACACCAGGAAAGGCTGACAATGAGAGGGGAATTTTCATGACAATATGTTATGCATTCAAAAATGTTCGTGCAACGCCGGGGGTATGGAAAGAAACCTGCTAAACTATGAAAAGAAGTAAAAAAAATTCGAAAAAGGTAATTTAAAGTTATACACTCAGTAAAAGCCTGTGCAAAGCCGGGCTAAAGAATATTGGGAGTGCTGATTTTGTGAAGGGAAGGGAAAGAATATAAAAAAATAGAGAAAGAGCCCGTGCACACAACGCCGGGCCATTCAGCGCTGTAGTAAATTAATAATCATTTCAACAATAAATTAATAATTTTAAAAATAAATTAATACTCTCAATAATAAATTATTTATTTTAATTATAAATTAATAATTTTAATAGTAAATTAATTATTTTAATTATAAATTAATTATTTTAATAATAAATTAATAATTTTAATAATAAATTAATAATTTTAATAATAAATTAATAATTTTAATAATAAAATAATAATTTTAATAATAAATTAATAATTTTAATGATAAATTAATAATTTTAATAATAATATTAATAATAATTCTTATTAATTATTTTAAATAATTTTAATTAATATAATTATTTGAAATAATTTTAAATAATAATTATTTTAATTACTAATTATTTTAAATATTTTGTAGTTTTTACTTTATAAAATACAAAATAATTACATAAAATATCATTTAATATTTAATATACCTTTCATAAATAAGTTTATTTAATTTTAAAAATAATTAAATGTAATGAAAAAAAAATTGACCGATTAATCGAACCCAGACCTGGCGCATAGTATGCAGACGATATATCAACCAAGCTACGAAATCGTTGGAGCAAATTGAAATTTAATTGTATAAAAGCTAAGCATGAATTTCGAAGGCTTTTTTTCTCCGAACTGACTGGCCATTCGGTGGAATTACGTTGAAGGTTGAACACCGTATAGGAGTACTACTATTACACCAAGTCTCGACCCCAAATGAAATTCCTTAGTTGTGTGTCCTCTCTTTGGTAGATAAAACTGTTTTTAAAAAATTGGAAAAACGTAAAGGCAAACGCAATTTAAAAATTGTGAAAGGTATTTGGAGAAATTTTATGCATATCAATTACTTTGCTGGGGGAAAACAACTTACTATTCTGTTCTTTGTGTTATTGATTTTAATATGAATTTCTGCTGAAACTTTAAATTAAAAAAATAGATTAAATGATGGATATTTATATTTTCAGGTTTGTTAATTAGGATTGTTTTCCTAAACTTTTTCTATATGCATTCGTGCTCCTGCCCCCAATAGATTTTTAAAAAAAGTCTAAAAAAATAAGAAGTATATGCATATAAAATTCATATACTATGTTGGAGATTTTTTAGAATAAAATTTTTGAATTGAATTATAGAATTTAAATCTTAAGAATAAATCGAAATTTAGATTAGAATCTTAAATTTAAAAAAGTTGAAAGGAAAGAAACCCCACTTAATTTCATCACTGCTCACACATTACATTGTCATCAGTATAGATCCTTTGTCTTTAGAAAAACTACTGAATTATATTTAATAAGAAAAAATTATATATATTTAAAACTTAGATAAGGCATTGAATGATGAAAAGAATAAATTATCAGTCTTAAAAATCTGTATCATTATTTTATGAAGTATATTAATCATTCAGTAATTATGTGTTTGTAAGCTATATTCCATTACAAAATAAACGCCCCCCGAAACTTGTTACTTTTATTGTATTTGGACAATTTTATGCAAACTATTTAATTTCATTCCTTATTTTTATATTTGTAAATGATACAATACACAGTTCATGCTTTTTATTTTCAGATATTACTTTTCTTCAAAAATAATCTATGATTTTTTTTATAAATGAGTATTAGTTATGTAGTTCTTGAAATTTATTAAAAAATTATGAGTAACTGATTTTAGTACACAAATTAAACGAACATACTATCTCAGTCATATATAATTATTTCAGTTAAATATCAAGCGAGCGATTGAAAGAAGAACCCCTCAGATGGTTTCCGATATAGTTATGCCATTTGACCATGAGAAATTCCATTTTGGGAAAGTGAATGAAAAAGAAGTAATTTGTATATATAAAACGAAATTCACATTATTTTTAATATCGCTTTAAAACAACAAATTTTGATGAGGAAAACTTTTTATTTTAGATTATTTTCAGGATTCAACCCGAACATTGGTGTGAATTAAAATCTAAAGACAATACGGTAAGATTAAACATCATTTGAGCCTCAGAGCAATTATAGTTTTTGTATATGTTGCCGTTAAAGTGTATAATTCAGTTATTTCATAGAATAAATAGGTATTTCATAAAATAAAACTGGACAAGAGTCAATTAAAGTACACTGCTGGCCACCGTAAATTCAACACCTTGAAGGAAGCATGCAAATAACATGAAATTTACAACATGCATTAGCGGAGGTGAGATATGTGTGTGTGTGCAAATGATTAGAATTTCAGCACAGACACACATCACGCGCGCCTGTGGCACCACCTCAAAGCGCTATTTAAGGCTTGGAGATTTCGACGATTTCAAGTTCGGCAATTGTGTTTTTCTTGTGGTTTTTTCAAAAAACGATCAGTTATGTCTCGTAGAAAACAGTGATCAGCTTTTGATCAGGTATCCGAGTTCGACAGAGGAAGGATAGTGGCCTACCGAGATTGTGGATTATCTTTCAGAGAAATCGGTAGTCCTGTTGGATGAAACCAAACAACTGTAATGCGGATATGTGACCGTTGGATGCAGGAAGGTACGACGGACTGACGTGGTCGATCGCATCCACCTCAGTGCACCACTTCATGTGAGGACAGGCAAATTGTGCGTATGGCAGTGACGGATCGCTCAGTCACATCTCGAACCGTAGCACAGCACATTGAGTCTGTAACGCATCATTCAGTGTCTGCGCGTACCATTCGACGCCGTTTTTAGCAGAGTGGTCTGTCCGCAAGACGTCCATTGCTTGGTCTACCCTTGACGCCGAACCACAGACGTCTCCTCCACCAATGGTGCGATGAAAAAAGGATGTGGGCGGCAGAATGGAATGAAGTTGTCTTTACTGACGAGTCACGCATCTGTCTGCAAAACCACGATGGTCGGATTCGAGTCTGGAGACACCGTGGAGAGAGGATGCTGAACAGTTATGCACCGCCACACTGGTTCTGCACCGGTTATTATGGTATAGGGTGGTATTGGATATTACTCTCGCACTCCTCTAGTACGCATTGCCGGTACTTAAAACACCCATCGGTACATCTCCGAGGTGTTGGAACCAGTTGTCCTTCCTTACCTTCAGGGCTTGGCCACAGCCATATTTCAACAGGATAATGCGTGACCACACGTAGCAAGCATTATCCAAAGGTTCTTCGTCAATCAGCAGATTGAATTGCTTCCCTGGCTGGCTCGCTCTCCGGATCTTTCGCGGATAGAAAACATGTGGTCAATGGTTGCTCAACGTTTGACCCAGATTACACCCCCAGCGACCACACCAGATCAACTTTGGCAACGTGTGGAAGCTGCTTGGTTTGCTGTACCCCAAGAACACATCCAAGGTCTCTTTGAATCAACGCCGAGGCGTGTGGCAGCGGTAATCTCCAGAAATGGCGGCTACTCTGGCAAGAACCACACTTCACAGAGGTCTATAAATTTAATCATTTGATACTTGGTCAACAGGTTATCTACAAAATAAATTTTGTTGTGCTATCTCTTGTCTTTCTTGGTGTTGCATTTTATTGTGGCCAGCAGTGTATATAATAGATGAACAATTTCATACTTTACCTAATTATTCTATGAAATAACTAAAAAAAAAAAGTATTCCATGAAATAACTTAGGATAGACCGTTAAAGTGAAAAATAAACAATTTCTAAGATATTTTATAAATTAATAGATCATAAATAGCTAAATCTCTCGAGAAATTCGTTTTATCCCTTTTGCGGTTGAATAATTGATAAATAATAAGGGAAAGCTGAGATGATATAGTTTATTATATTGCTCATATTGCTATTAGAAAAAAAAAAGGGGGGGGGAGAATACGCGTTGGTAAAATAGATTATATCTAAATATTATCAACAAAATACATTCTGGGAAGAAAAACTGTTGCTTCATAAAAACATTATGTAAACTTCTTAAAACAAAAATGTAAGAGAATATTAATTTAAATATTTTATGAGATACCTTTATTTTACTTTTCATTATTTATTAGAGCAGTAAGGATTGCTGTGATAACACTTTGGATTGAACTACCTATTATTTTTTGAAACAAGCACACTGTTTAGTATTATACATTTTTTTTTACATGAGCACTTTTTAAATCTTTGTCCAGTACCACAACTTTGAGCTGTTGCAACAGATCGGAGCGTTGTGTCAATATTTCGAACTTCTCTTCAATGGAAATGAATTCTCGCTGACATATACTGAACTGATATCTAGAGTACAATTGTTTTAACGGATCGGAAAAATTCTTCCAAAAGCAGCTAGAACTGGTTCAAAGAACTTTCGCGAGTGTCGTGTTTCATAGTTTAACGATCAAGTAATCGTTATTCTATAGAATACCTAGCAAATCGTATAATTCAATAATTTCATGTACTTTAACTGACTGATCTAGTTATTTCATGAAATACCTAGTTATTCTATGAAATAACGGAATTCGCGCTTTAACGGTAACATATACACAACTTAAGGTAACTGGGAAGTCTGCGAAAAGGAAAAATGAACTTTTTTTACACCAAATTTAAATGGTACTCACTTAAATTAAAAGCAATTGAAGTAAAAGTTTTAAGTTGCATTATCTGTACATTTATGCACCTGTTAATGTAAAAAAAATCCATTTAAAATTACAATTAAATCTGTATGAGCAATAAACAATCAACAACTATTTTTTTTTCGAGACATGTTCTTAACTTTAGGTACACTTTGCATAAAACCCACTGCATAAATAGCCATAAAATTTTACAGAGTTTTTGCAGACATAACAACTTATAAAATGAATGAAATGAAATTTTAAAAAATAAATTTATAAAAATTTAAAAACTTTTAAATTTAGTGATTCAAATTTCCTTTAAATTTTAAGCAAAAATTGTGCTACATACAAAATTTGTGAATGTTTATTTGAAAACGAATTCGTGTTCACTTTTTTGAAAATTTGTGGTTCTTATAATATGCAAAATATCAGCAATATAGGTAAAGTAGATTTGAGAAAAGTGTACCGGAATGAACAAAAAATGCATTTTGAGAAAATCTCAAAGATATTTTCATCTATGATTTGTAAAATAATGTTTTTTAATGTAATATAAAGTCATACCATAATTAATTGGATTATTTTGCATCATTTCTCATTTTTTAAATTGTAAGTTTAAATTTCTGGATTATTTAGAAGTTTTTTTAATTACTCTTTCTTTACTTCATCAACACGTGTTGTCAACAATTCACACCTTCTTCTGTTTAAAATACCAAAAATTTATGTCTATAAGTTTTAGTACTTTTACTTCACTTTGAACATCATTATTACAGGATATATATTACAGAATTCCTTATACATATTTTATTGTTATAAAAATACACAAAAAAATGTCTTTGATTACAATTTTAAAAGTTAATTTGATGTCTTATTTAAATGGAACTCTGTTTTTAAAAATTATAACAAAAGAATCTCTATTTTTATTCAAACATATGAATATTTATTTAAAAGTAAAACCAACAGTTATAAACATATAGAGTTATTCATGAGTATTCAAATGTTAACAATAAACAGTTAGGAAAAACGAAATGTGTGTTTTACAAGCTGTGAACTTAATTTAGAATAATCCTGAAGTTCCTCTTTGTACTAAATACACTTGATTTATAATTTGAGAAGTACATTGAGTATTTACTAACGTAAAACTAAACATAATTAATATTTCAAAAATAAAAAAAAAATTTAATTTTGTAGCTAACGATTTTAATTTTTGCAGAATAATGTAGAATTTTCAACAAATTTGAACATATATATAATACAGAAAAATTACATTCTTTGTATAGAAAAATTAGTTTATTACAAAACATGTTATAAACAAAATGGATTTTGAAGAAAGTGTACCTGAATCATACTTACATCACATTTGCTTACAATTTTAAAATTCAATTTTCTAGCGTTCTATTTATCGCATTTTCATAAATAAAGCATCTATGGATGCAGAAAAATGCCCTCTATTTTTTAAAAGTAAAATAAAAAAAAATGCAAAATTTAAAGCAGTTTCACGTCCCAGTTATCTTAAGAGATAGAGAATATCTTATTTTTTATAATAGTGGAGGTAATATATGAGAATATATCATGGTTTTTTAAAAAATATTCTTTGTTGCAGGAAATTTATAAGCATGATTTGCTTATAAACGTAAGTCCCTTAGAATTCGGCCACAGTTTATTAGTTCCATACATTGATAAATGTCTTCCTCAGGTAAGTAAAACCTTTATATTCATAAATTATTAAATTGATTTTAAGTGAATTTTTTCAGTTTTCGCTTTTTTCTGTTTTGCCCAGAGATTTTTAGAAAATATATGTTTATTTTATTCTTAAACTACACTAATTATCATTGTAATAAATTGCAAAATGTCACCTTATTAATGTTGTCGTCATGCTTATCTTTTTAATGTAGCTATTAATTTTTCTTTCAGATCCTGAATTTCGATGCACTAAGACTCGCTATCGAAATAATGCTAATTAGTTCTGATAGGTACAATATCTTCATTGTTATATAAACTAATTTTTTTCCCTTTATATACATTAATATGTATTTTCCTAGTCAGTTTTCAAAAAAATGTTGCTCTAATATAAGTATGCATAATTCATACTGTTACTTTATCAACTTTTATGGGAATGCTTCCAGGGAAAGATTATATATTTGAAATGAGATAGGGCAATAATTAAATTAATGGATTTTTAAATTAAAAAAAATAATTTTTAGTCTTTTTTATCATTGATATTATAACCGTATTTTATATATTATACCTAGAAATATTATTTTTATAATACAAAATCATCAAATATTGTGTACATATTTTATATGATAGTTTTCTTTTATAAAATCAACAAATATTATGCAAAAATTTTCAACTGAAAGTGTTAGGTTTCCAAAAATTAAATTTTTTGCTAAAAAGTTTCAATCTTATTTTTCTGATTAGGGAAGAAAAATAAAATTAATTTATTCGTGAACAAATAATTGGAAAATAAAACTAAAAAGAGCATTTGTAGCAAATTTTCTTTTGGTTTATTAAGTAATTACAAGCTTTAAATTTTCTACCTTTAAAGGGGTCCGGCACATGAATTTTTGAAAAATTATCGATTTTGACTTTTTTGCATTTTTTAAAAGTTCAAACATTTCTGCTTAAAATTATATATGATATATAGAGATGCGAGAATTAGAAGTGTTTTTATTTATTTTTTAAAAGTAAGCCACTCTCATTGACAAATTACAAATTTTTACTTAAAAGCCTGTTTTCTCAAAATGCAATATTTTTCTCTTTATAGACCTTTTTCTCAAAAACTAATTAATGTAGGATCCTCAAAATTTCAGTGTGCATACTTTCAATATGTTTACACATTTTAATGGAGGAAATAAGATATATCTAGTGAACTGTTTTAGATAATGTATTTTTAATCTAAATTTTAAGGAAAAAATTTGGCATTTTTTAAAATATTCATAATTATTTTAATTTTTAACAAAAAGACAAAACCCTCCATCAAAGTCTTATTGATAGTATATATAACCTACTGTGAAAATATCTATTAGTAGCAAGAAGTTTCTGAGAAAAAGGTACATAAACTTACGTAATTTAACATGGGCTCCTATGGAAGTGCCGGACACACACCCTTAATATATTATAAAAATTACGTATTAAGTGCAATTTTCACTTCATTCTTTTTAACTGTCTACGTTATCATGAATTTTCAAAATGGCTAAAAAATCATAACAAAAACATTTTCGGAAAATAATTAATATAAATAATTAGTTTAAATAAGATACCATGAAAATTATATTTTTGAGAATTCTTTGTTCATTATATTAACAAATACAGTTACTGTACCAATCGCATTGCATATAACTTTTTTTTTTCAATTTTAGTTTCTTCAGATTAGGTTTTAACAGTCTGGGAGCTTATGCATCAGTTAATCATCTTCATTTTCATGCTTACTACTTAAATTATAATCTTTACCTAGAATCTGCTGTAAGTATAAGTAAAATTAATGTGATTTACTTTGCTAGAATATGAAAACACTGTTAAACAGTCTTACAACCCATTTAAGAATGAACTTTAATAAATTACATTTTTTTTAAATTTAACTTTATATGTTCTGACCTTGAAGTAAAAAGTGTTAGTTCTGTGCATTATCCCAAGTTATATTACTGTGATTTTGATATTTTATTAATCGTAAATGTAATTTGTGTGTGTGTTGTTCTAAAATGAAGAATATTAGTATTTGTTATTTTTTTTAAAAAATGTTTCAAATTGTCAGATATTCTATGAAACATATATTTTAAAGATATGTATGAGAAAAATGTTTTGAACAATGTTTACTGAAAATAGTAATGTGGTATAAAATTTATTATATAAGATCTGAAATTCAAATGCTATATAATATATATAATATTTTTTAAAAAATTCTCTTCATATAATTATTTTTATATAGATATTTATGCTCGCAAATTTTACAATGCGAGAAGAAAGCATAAGATATGCACGTGATCAACTATCAAAAGGAAATTTCAATACTATGAAAAAATTGCTTACTATTTTTATATTTAAAGCTGAAAGATCGAATCATTTAAACCTTGTATAATTTTTTCAGAAAACATAGATGCTATGAGCATTGATCTTTTGCTTGATTATCACTATCTTTCAATTAGCTAAAGTAATTAGTTAAAAAAAATCTTAAATTTAATTAAAATATTGTTTTATCACAGAAAAGAACATTTTAAGTCAAAGGTGTGAAGGTCCCCTTGGACCTCACTTTGAGAACGAGAATAAGTTGGAGTCATATAAGAACCAGTAGCCATTTTTATAAATAACTTTCTTTATTTGGTTATCTTATCCAAATAGTATCAAAGACTTATTAACAAATATATCTAAATAGCTTTATGAGGTTTAAAAGATTTTCTCTTAAATATTTAATGATCTAATTAATTAACAATTAGAATATCGATCACGCAGAGATTATCGCGATAAGAGATCCCAGAATTATAATCAATAATGTTCCTATTGAACATTTAACTTTAATCCCACTCCTGATATAAAACTTTAATGAGACTTTAATCAATATTTACCACACTGCAGTTCAGCTCAGCTTTTTCGGAGATTTTATCCTCCTAGAAATATCCAATAATATCTTTCTAATTTCACTATTATAACTTCTTACTTCAATCTCTCTCTCCTACTGCTCTAACTTAACGATTCCGTTTGACTTAAATACTTTATCTAATCTGCATAACAAGGAATCCTGTCCTCTTTTTGGAGCTGATTGGAAATAGGTAGGGAATTAAATTTCCCTAAAAAAGACGACTCAGAAGGTTAGTGATAAAGTTCCGTATAGATTTGTCACAAAGGCTATAAAAAATGTAAGTATGCTTATTGCAGTAATTAAAAGACTCATGAAAAGGTCTATAAACAAATATTTAGTCGGATGAAAGATCAAACATTACGAAATGACTATTTTCACTGTAATGACTCAGAGCTAGATGTTTTTAAATAACATTCAAATCACATTTATGCAAACACCATATTTTACACTCATGAACAAAAAAATTAGCGCACTAAGGAGTCGTCAAAACGAAACGAAATTTTACATACGTAATAACTACTTTGATATAAGTAAATGATTAGAAAATCAAAAGAAAAAGGATCATTTATTTCAGAGAAAAAGGCAAAAGAACGGAGGATTTAATACCCTGTTGAACTCCCTCTAGCGCGAATGCACGATGCGATACGATCGGGCATTGTGGCATACAAGTTCTGTATGATGTCTTGAGACATTTCATTCCATATTTACTCTAACCTTGCCTTTAGTTCGTTCAAAATCGTGGGATGTCCAACTCGCCGTCCCAAATGATCCCAGATATGCTCGATTAGAAACAAATCTGGGGATCGGGCAGGCCAAGGAAGGGTAGTAATAGTGCGGAGACAGTCTTGTGACACCCTTGCCGTGTAAGGTCGAAAATTGTCTTGTTGAAAAATGGCTCCTAGGAGCCATTGCATGAGTGGCACATGTGGTTGCAGGATGTCATGGACATACCGCTGGGCGGTCATGGTGCCACGGATCAATACTAGGGGTGACCGTGTATTGTAGGCAATTGCACCCCATACCATCACACCAGCTTTGGGAGCGGTATGTCGCTGCAAAGAAAAGGTAGGATTGAAGCGTTCACCATGGGGTCTCCACACACAAACAAGATTGTCATCACTGCTGAGATTGAATCTGGATTCTTCGCTAAAGGCGATATGGTTCCATCCCACTGCAGTCCCGTTTCTTCGTGCGCAGCACCACTCCAAACGCAGGTGCCGATGGGTGGGCGTCAAGGGCAGCACACGTAATGGGCGCCGCGATCCCAACTGTCCTTCAGCCAGGCGCCTTCGTAGGGTTTAAGAAGACACGGGAATTCCTTGTAAGGTGCTAGGTATGCCTGGAGGGCGACTGATGAAGCAGTTAGCTGTACGCGAGCATTTCTTACGATGTGACGGTCTTCTCGGCGATTGGTCTGTCGAGGGCGTCCTGAGCCTGGTCTTCGTGTAAATGACATCTCTCGTATCCACTGGTCCCAACACCTCCTTACAACACAGAGTGTCCTAATTGACGAGCTACTCGTCTAGCTGACCACCCAACTTCTATCATGCCGATGATTCTCCCCCTCTCAAACTGCGACAGCTGATCATATTGTCTTTGAAAACGGCGTAATGGCATGTCTACCTCAGCTCTTCTGTTTCTTCTTGTACGGACATGTTTGTGTACCAGGAATACAATAATAACCAGTCTGCGGCAGTTCATATCTTTAATGAGGCAGTTTATTCACTACTACAAACTATGATGCCAGATGCACCAGTATATATAGCGAGAGAAATCGGGTTTTACCGCTGCCATACAAATTATACATTCAAGATTATAAGATAAAAAACAATATGTAAATTCCAACATAACTCCCACCCATCAAGAATTTATTCTTGATGCACAGGTAATATAGATAACTTTACAATATAGGTCTTTGATGCAGTCCCTTTGCAGTTTTTAATGTGACAACCCGAACTATTCCATCCTTACCAGGATGGGTAGATATGACCTTTCCAAGGAGCCACACAGATGGAGGAAATTGTCCTCCTTAATGATTACAACATCTCCTATTTTAATATTTGATGTGTCGCTTTTCCACTTGGTTCTCCCTTGTATAGAATTTAAGTAATCAATTTGCCATCTTCTCCAAAAATTTAATTTTAATTTCTGAATTATATCCCAACGTCCCTTTAATGTAAGTTTAGATTCTTCTACTGTTTCCGGCGGACCTTTAATTTCTTCCCCCACTAAAAAGTGAGATGGAGTTGGAACATTTAAACTGTGTACATCATTATCCGCCACTCTAACTATGTCTTTAGATGGAACTTTGCCGATTTAACACCCGCTTCCCAGAGTCCTCCAAAAATGTGAACTCAAAGGTGGTATAGTATGCCTTTCAATTTCCTGTTGAGAAAAAAAATAGCATACCTTTTCCTCACTCGTAATTTTAGACAAATGTTTAAATAGTTCTAATTTCCTTTTAGCCCCTAAAAAATTAGTGCCGTTGTCCGAATGTATATGCTTAAGAGTGCTCCTTCGTGAGCAAAACCTTTTTAATGCAGCAATAAAAGTTTCGGTCGTATAATCACTTACTAAGTCCAAATGCAAAGCCTTAGTGGCAAAACAGACAAATATAACAATGTACCCCTTTGTTGTTTAAGCTCTTCTTCCTCTGTATTTTGAAACAGAAACCGGACCTGCGTAGTCAATTCCACAACAGTAAAATGGTCTCTTAAGAATTACTCTATCTTTAGGAAGATCTCCCATTCTTTGTGTTTGTAACTATATTAATCCTAAACCTACAACATTTTATGCACACATTTCTTAATTAACCTTTTAACACTTACAATCCAATACTTTTGGCGTTGTAACGTCGCTTCTCCGAACATCAACAGGACTTTGTTTGCATTTTTGTTGGACCCGACACCCACACGTGCATCTTGCAGCTGCAGCGCAACCCCTTTTTGACCCCCGAGGAATCGAACACCGTCGACCGGAAGAGGAGAGAAGAGAGAGATGCTTTGAACTTACACGGGAGCGGTGGCCAACGAATCCTCCTCTCACAAAAATATTGGACTCTAACAATTTTTAATTAAGTTTAATAACTTTAATGTATCATTCAATAGTTGTGACGTAAATATATTCCATATTTAAATTAACCAAGAATACGCTACCGTTATTCTTTCAAACGTTACAGCTTAGAGATTTGGTGGCAGCGCTTTGGGATAAAAAGTTAGCATTCAGGACCCGTGAGAGGAAGAAATTTTGGGTTTTTACGGACGGACCGCAACACAAGGAGACGTCTTCGGAAGCCGTGCTGCGATTGAATTTAGCTTCCGAGAAGGAGAGCGTCTTGCTCAAAGAAGATCAAACTGATCTATAGTGTTTACGGTCAGAGTGTCGGGAGGAAAAGCGATCTTCGGAAGCAGTGCTGCGATTGAATTCAGCTTCCGAGAAGGAGAGCGTCTTGCTCAAAGAAGATCAAACTGATCTATAGTGTTTACGATCAGAGTGTCCGGAGGGAAAGCGATCTTCGGAAGCAGTGCTGCGATTGAATTCATCTTTGAAGCTGTGCCACGAGTGAATTCAAGACTGGTCAAACTGACCCCACTTATTGTTAGGGGTGAAAAAGCAGTGCTGCGATTGAATTCATCTTTGAAGCCGTGCCACGGGTGAATTCAAGGCTGGTCAAACTGGCCACACTTATTGTTAAGAATGAAAGATTCAAGATTGGTCAAAAGGACCATTGTTCACACGGAAGAGTTCAAAACCACTAGTGCCATATTACTGCACATAATTTGCTTCCGACAGCAAGCGAAGTACTTCAAATGGGTGAGTACTGTTATATTTTTGAGTTGCAAACTGCATATTGTATTAGGAATTTTGGTTAAAATGTTCTTTACAAATTTTGAAATACTTAGTGTTTTTTCTTGCATGAGAACAATGTTATTTTGTTTCTAGAAAATTGTAATTGTATTTCAAGCATTGTGTACAATTTTAGCTTAAGGGGACTTGGCACCCTTTGAGCAAACTTCTTTATTTACGTATTTAAAAATTATATTTTAACATTTTATACAATGTTTCTATTCAAGAAAATGTTACCAGATGAAAATTTTCTTATATTATTCACACAATTTTAAAAATTTAAATTTTTGAAGAAAATTGGGAAAATTTTAAAATTCTACTCCTTTTGTAAAAATTAATTTTTTGACCTGAAATTTTTTATAATATTCTTATGGATGTTCTTAACAGTTTTAGAGATCGATTTTAAAATAACTTCATTCGTTTTTGAGAAAAAAATAAAATGTTGATATACAGGCTAAAAATCAACGAAAAAGCCAACATGTCTTACATTTTATTTTTTTTAAAAAAAAAAGTATTCAGTTTATAGCAAAACGGATCCCTAATTTTATTACATGCTTTATTTTTAACACGCAGGAAAAAATTGAAGTGATTGGTAAATAATTGTCGAAGGAGTAGCATTTTGAATGCACTAAGGTTTCGAAAAACACAAACTGAGAAAAACCACTTTAAAGTTTATAATTCTGAAAAACTAATTATTATATATATAAGCTTAATTAAACTTATATAAAATACCACTTTAAGATATTACTTATACGTTTTTTTTTAAAATAATTGCATTTTCATATGTTTTCAACCCACACATTTTTATAAATGATCAACTTTTAGAGAGTACTAATTGCACAAGAAAACTCAAGAAAAACTTAAAAAAACATTTTTTTTTCTGTCACGACAGAAATTTTAGCTGTTTTTCTTCTTATAATATTAAAGTATTACATTTGTATGAAAAATATATCAGGAATAAGAACTGAGAAGTTATATAAAATTATTAATATAAAATGCCTTAATTTAAAAATTTTACATGCACACATTTCACAAGGAAGAAAAATTACATTATTGTATTGCCTCGGAAATATTCTGCTTTTAATACTACACATTCTTTTTTATAGTTATTATTTCTATCTATGAAATAGATTTTTTTTATCATAACGCATTTTTTAGCTTTTTTTTCTAAAAAGGGGGTGTGGCTGAATTGCCTAATTTGCTTTCAAATGAAATTTTATTCAACTTCTAACTTTCCGACATGCACAAGTGATATATCAATCGAAAGATAATAATGCAAAGAATAAGATTAAATGAAAATAAAAAAAAAACGATAGGTTTGTGATTTTTAGGGTACCAAGTCCTCTTAAGATTTATTGTGTTTTAAGTCTCTTGAATGATTTTGATTATTTTTAGTGTTAAGTTTTTCTCTGTGTATTTCTGTGTATGCATGGGACCAGTGTTATTGTATTAAGAGAGAATAGTAACAATAGAGCAAAATTTAGCGTGACATTTATTTGATATTGTTTAAAAAAATGGCTTTCCTTGGTAAAGGGAAAAAACAAGATATGTTGCAACTTGCTGAGGAATTAGGAATAAATGCCACCTTAAATATGACTGTCCCTAGCATAAAAATTGCAATCACTAGCAGTGAAGGTTATGAAGAGGAATTTGGTAAAAATCTGTATGAGACTATCATTGCAAATGGAAAAAGATTGGAGGAGTTAGAAAGGGTTGAAAAAATGAGATTGGAAGAGTTAGAAAGGGCTGAAAAAATAAGATTGGAGGAGTTAGTAAAGGAGCAGGCATTAAAAGAGAAAGAATTACAGCTGAAATTTGATTTAGAAAGGTTAAAAATAGAATCCGGATTTAGGGTAAACAAAAAATCAGACAATTCTATAAATACATGTTCTGTAACCTCTAATTTACAATAGAAAAGAAAGAGTGGGTGGGGCAATTATTGGGTTTGTTACCCCTAGAGATCGTGCAATTTATTGCTCGCGAACCGGAGGAACAAGCCGAAAATTACGATTATGTGAAGAAATTATTACTTAAAAGATTTAAGTTAAGTCCGGAGGTCTTTCGGCAAAAATTTGTCCAACACCAGAAAAAATCCGATAGCACCTGGAAGGATTTCACTTTTGAAATTACGAATTATCTAGATGAGTGGCTGATTGGCTTAGAAATAAATACGTTTCAAGATCTTAAAGATCTAATGCTGGTAGATCAATTAAAAAAACGCGCCAATGCTAGTATGAAAGATCATTTTTTAGATAATTGGGCAAACCTTAAATCAACTACTCAAATAGCAGAACTCTTTGATAATTATGAGGACGTCCGAAAGGTAAATTCGAAACCCATCGATAGGTTGGGCAGGAATGATAAAATTTTGACATACTCAGGGGTCAAGGAAAAAGAAAATAGATTTGGGAAAACTTCCCCCAGATTAGGAGCTTCTGTTCCGGAGAGTACTAGAGAGAGAACTTTGAAAAACGCGTGATACAGAGATGTTATCATTGCAATATGCCTGGACATATAAAACCGTTTGCCCTAAATTAATAAAAAACAAAACGACGGAAACTCTCAATAATATTGAAGGAAATGAAAACCCGGATTTTCTTAATTCATATACAACAAAGGGCTCTGTGAATGGTCACGAGATAGACATTCTTTGAGATACGGGAGCGACAATAGATTTAGTATGTGCAAAATACATAAATCCTTCTTCTTTCTCTGGTGAAATGTTTGGGTAAAACAACCGTTAAGCCCAGAATTAGCTTGTTTACCTTTGGCGGTCGTGGAAATTTCCGGAAATTTTGGAACGGTGCAAACTAAGGCTGCGGTTTGTGGAAATCACTTAAACCAACACGGTCGATATTTGCTTGGAAATAAAACGGCCGAGCTAATAAAAGGAAATTTAGGCTATAATTTCCTGCCAGTAGAAATACTGAATGCTGTCCAAACAAGGTCTCAAGTCAAAGCGGCTAGAGAAGAAAGGGGAATATATAGTGGTGATGCTAAGAAAGGGGAAGATGAGGCTATAATTGTTTCTTCGGATGCAGAGGACGAAATTTTAATACCAGCACTCCAGGAATATGTTCCGGAATTAGCGCTGCTAAGGGTTACGCGAGAAAATTTAATCAATGCTCAAAAAAATAGCGAGGAGATTAAATCCTTATACGAACAGGCAGCCAGTCAAGTGCAGGTTACCAATCAGGTTTATTCGCTAGAGAAGGAACTATTTGTCAAAAATCGCGAAGATAAGTTAGGTAACCTGGTGAAGTTAATAGTAGTGCCGGAAGGGTTGCGCGACCCCATTAAATAATTGTGTCATGAGGGAACACCTGCACACCTGGGAATTACGAAATCCAAAGACAAATTAAACCGATATTTTTACTGGTCGAATTGCTATAGAGACATGGAACAGTTTGTAAAAACTTGCGATCGGTGTCAGAGGGCTAGGAAGCCCAATGATAAAAAGAAAGCTCCACTAAAATTGGTCCCTGTTATTCAGGAGGTTTTTACTAAGCTAAATATTGATGCATGCTCCCGATCACATCTAAAGGGAATCGATATCTTATCACGGCCATTTGCATGTCACCAAAATTCCCTGAAGCTATTCCGTTGTCTGATATTAGTTCCGTTAGTGTCACAGATGCGCTGTTAAACATCTTTAGTCGGATGGGGTTTCCCCGTAAAATATACAATGTGACCAGGATACTTCTTTTACGAGTGCTCTGACTACCGAGTTTTTTTGAAAGATTCGGAATACTTGTCAGGCATAGTTCTGTGTATCATCCACAGAGTAACCCTGTTGAGTGATTTCATCGAACGTTGAAACGACTCTTACGAGTCTTATGTTTAGATGCAGGCTCCGAATGGGACAAACATCTTCCCTCAATTCTTTTAGCGTTACGGACTGTATCTCACGAAAGTACAGGGCATAGAGTTGGTGCATGGGAAAAATTTGCGAACCCCAGAGACGTTAGTAATGGAACATTGGATGGAACCGGAAGAAGAAGGTGATCTCGTCACTGGATATATGTTTAAGTTAATAAATAGATTAAAAAGATGTCAAGAAGTAACTATAAATAAAATGGAGGAAATGCAAGTTAAGCGGAAAACTTGGTATGATAAAAACGCAGTAAAACGTGAATTTAAGGATGGGGATTTAGTCCTAGTGTTAGCTACATCCAGAGCAAATAAATTAGCAGTGCAGTGGATAGGTCCTGGGACAATTTTAAATAAAATTTCGGAAACGAACTATTTAGTCGAAATCCCCGACAGACGCGAAACATCTCAAATCTATCACATAAATATGCTAAAACCATATGACAAAAGGCCAGAACACGTTAACGTAATTATTAATGATGAAACGCAAAACTCTCTCGCAGACCAGGAATTATAAATCCCGTACTTAGAAAACAATCCTCTCGTTTATGATTTCGAGGACGTAATCCAGGCTAGCTTGTTGAACAAATACCTTCACGATAAACAAATGGATCGACTGCGCGAATTATTAAATAAATACTCTAAATGTTTTTCAAACAATCCCGGTTTAACTAATCTGGTTGAACACGAAATCCAGTTAGTTAGCGATCAACCAGTTAGGACGAAGCCCTATAGAATGTCGCGCCGACAAAATGAAATCTTAAAAAACGAAATTAACCGAATGTTAAAATTAGGAATCATTGAGGTAGGAGAATCGGATTACATGTCCTCTATGATTTTAGTTGAGGTAACTGGGAAAGAACCTCGTCCATGTATTGATTACAGGAAATTAAAGGGGATCATTAGAACGGAATATTTTCCCCTTCCGAATATCGAAGAACGCGTAGAAAAAGTATCGGCGGCTAAATTTATTACCGTCTTAGATTTATCTAAGGGATATTGGCAAATACCTTTGAGTAAAACTGCACAGCGATACGCAGCCTTCTGTACTAGCTTTGGTACATACAGACCCCTAAGGATGAGTTTCGGATTAAAGAATGCTCCATATTTCTTTAGTAAACTCATGGCTGAATTACTTAACGGACTAGAGGATTTCGTTGTCCCGTATCTAGACGATATCGCAATTTTCTCAGATACTTGGGAGTCGCACCTTAAACATGTGGAAACGGTTCTGCAGAGAATAAAGAAAGCTAAATTAACTATAAAACCTTCAAAGTGTAAGTTTTCAAAACAAAAAGTCAAATTTTTGGGTCACATTGTGGGTCAGGGTTTTCGCACCCCTTCCGAGATCAAAGTTCAGGTTGTTCTAGAGTTCCCTACCCCTCGCACGAAAACCCAAATACGTACCTTCTTAGGTCTAGCGGGTTATTATCAAAAATATATCAATCTGTTCTCGGTAATCGCTGCTCCGTTGACGGACGCGTTGAAGGGAAGAGCAAAGAAGGGAGAAATTCCGTGGACGACCGAGTGTGAAAATGCATTTCGAGAACTAAAAGGTAAACTAATTGATAAGCCCGTCTTGTACGCGCCAAATTTTGAACGAGAATTCATTGTTCAAACGGATGCTTCAAACGCAGGTATGGGAGCAGTTTTAACCCAATTAAATGAACAAGGTGAGGAGCATCCAATCCTTTACCTGAGTAAGAAATTTTCAGAGGTAGAGAAGAGCGTTATTGTACGACGGAGAAGGAATGTGCTAGTATTGTTTTCGCAATTAAAAGGTTACATTATTACTTAGATGGAAATTCATTTTTAGTTATGACCGATCACAACCCGTTGGTGTGGTTGAATTGAAACGTTAGTTCTAACCCTAGATTGATGCGATGGGCTTTGGCTTTGCAACCATATAATTTTAGAATTGTACATCGGTCGGGTAAAAGTCACAAAAATGCAGATAATCTCAGCAGATCGGTGATAGATAATTAGGAATTGTTGACAATGTTATCTTGCTCATGAATAATAATTGTTGCTTATAATGTTTTTTTAGTTAAGGGTTAATAATTGTGTTAATTTTATTTATTTACTAGTACTGTATATCATATCGAATGGAGATGCGTGTCAAAGATAAAGTCATGAAAAGCAAATATATTAATATGCTTAATTTTGTGTATCGGGTTTTAAAATGTACATGAGTATTTAGTTTACGCAAGACGCATATTGTGAAAAATATTTTATGTGTAAGGTTGTACACTTCGCATATCATATCAACATGTCGTTAGTATAATTTTTATTAAGTATTGTGACGAAGAATATTTTATGTGTAAGGTCTTACACTAGCATTTGATGTAACATGTTGTTAGTATAATTGATAATAGGCATTGTGATAGGAGTGTTTGTATTTTTATTTAATGTTATAGTATGTTTTCTTATATTGCTATTGATCCTTTTCGTAATATGGATTTGTGTAAGTTCCCTAGCAAGATCACTCACTCACTAGAAATAAGTAATTCCAAATTTAGTTCAGCGTTTTCTTTAGTAGTTAAAATTGCAGCTCAGAAATATAGTGCTTGATGAAGGGATGTAACGGTAATCTGTCAGTTGTCTCATCGTCATTCCATTAAACTTTTCTCAACGGAAAAGTTCTATAAGAGAGGGTGAGAGCTGTAACGTCGCTTCTCCGAACATCAACAGCGGTCGGCATCTTTGTTGGACCCGACACCCACACGTGCATCTTTCAGCTGCAGCGCAACCCCTTTTTGACCCCCGAGGAATCGAACACCGTCGACCGGAAGAGGAGAGAAGAGAGATGCTTTGAACTTACACGGGAGCGGTGGCCAACGAATCCTCCTCTCACAAAAATATTGGACTCTAACAATCTTTAATTAAGTTTAATAACTAATGTATCATTCAATAAATAATATTCAATAGTTGTGACGTAAATAAATTCCATATTTAAATTAACCAAGAAAAAATACGCTACCGCTATTTTTTCAAACGCTACAGCGTAAAATGCACATTAACAAATTACCACCTGCGTGTAAATTTAAAATATGACAATATTTTAATATTAGAGTACTTAGTTTATGCCGATTTGGCAGTATAATTGGATGCTTTGCATCATACTGTAATTGTGCTTTTTGAAGCCTACCTCCCTCCCTGATCAACCCCTCCTCATTAATAAATGGACAAAGGGCTCTGCTCGTGGGTTTTTTCTAGGAAATGATTGCTTTAACTTTAAGCATTTAATTTCACAATTAAATAATACATTTTGCACATATAATATAACCATATTACTTGCAACAATTATTTCCCTTGTCGTTAAATGTTTCATTTTACCTCTGGAACGTTTTTTGTTCTTACCATCTTTGCAGTGCTGCAAAAATCTAAGACAAAATACCAAAATCTTTGAAAATGATGAATTTTTGTCAAACATCATATCAATAATATTTTTACGATATACAGAAAATACAAAAGTCCTTTTAATTTCTATTATAACAGATTTTTCTATGTCCCTTTTGTCCTTTACAGTTGATTGCTTGAGCCAGGCTTCTTCAGTATAGTTAGCCATTGAGGTCCCTCCCACCATAGGCTGCAGTCGGGTAAATCTTTAGGTGACATGCCTCTGGAGCCAAGGTCGGCTGGATTTTCTTTCGATGGAACATAACGCCATTGCTTACAAGGTGTCATATCCAGAATTTCAGATATCCTATTGGCGACAAACGGCTTCCAGTTTCTGGGAGGTGATGATAGCCAAGACAAGACAACCTATGAATCAGTCCAAGCATAAAAATTACTAACATGATCCTTTAAACACAATTACACAAAATTCCAAAAAATCGTGCCAATAGTAAAGCTCCATTCAACTTTAGTCTTGGAATACATATGGGCTTGAGAGGAGCGGCTTTGCTTTTCCCGTCCAACATCGTAACTTTCGTTGCACCGCATAGACGACACAAGCGTAAGCTGCTTCCGATGCATCTGAAAATCTATGAAGAGTTACTTGCTTATTTGTGTGTGTAATTTGAAGCCATCTCGGAATTGATAAATGGCAAACTTGTTGAAATTCCATATAAGTACAAAGTGCTCAGGTAGATCAGTGTCCCAATCGAGTTTTAGTAACCATAACTGTTGATAGAAAATTTTAATTAATATCGTGCAAGGCGAAAGAAAACCTAAAGGGTCAAAAAGTCTTGCTGATTGGGATAAAAATGATCTTTTTGTAATATCTCCTTCAAATTTAAAATTTATATTGAAAATGACCTTATCTTTCTTAGTCCCAAATAAGACCCAGCGCTTTCGAGCAATTTTCAAGATGAATTTCTACATTTGGTTCATTAAATTCTGGATTTTTAGATATACTGGTTAAAACATCTCGAGAATTAGAGCGCCACTTTCGGAGCGCCACTTCGAGCACATCTAAAGCTTCAATTAAAGCTTGAATCAAAATGATTGCTTCCTTATTAGACGATGCTCCCGACAGTAAATTGTCCATATAAAAAGAATTTTTAATTATACTAGATAGTTCAGGATTTTGGGGTTCGCAGTCTAATGATATTTGGTGTAAACATCTAGTAGCCAAAAATGGGGCCGATGAAGTATTATACGTTACTGTCGAAAGCTTATATTCTTTAATATTAGAATCTAACGACTTTCTCCAAACTAGTTTTTGCAAGTTTTGATCGTCCGGATCAATTAAAATTTGCCTATACATTTGCTTTATGTCAGCCGTAAAAGCAATATTTCATTTACTCTAAATCTTACAAGAGTAAAAATATCTGTGGTTGCAAAATTTGACCAACTCCTAAAACAGAGTTTAATGAATTAAAGTTAGGAGGCTTGCATAACCCATCAAATACAACCTTAAATTTAGTTGTAATGTTATCCTTTCTTCGCACGGCGTGGTGAGGAAGAAAATAAGATATTTTCCCATCTAGCTCTTTATTAGGCGACATATGACCCAATTTTTCATCTTCTTCCATAAAACTCTTATATTCCCGCTCAAATCCTGCATCGGATTTAAATTTATTTTCCATTGCCAATAACCTGGAAACTGCCAACCCTCCTGTATTTCCCAATTGATAAATGTCTCTATAAATAGGTAACTTAACCACGAATCTACCTTCATTATTAATTTTATAAGTTACTTTAAAGTGATTTTCACAAAATTCTTCCTCCTCCGATAGCAAAATCTTTTTAAGAGGCAATTCTTCTGTTTGCCAAAACTGCTGTAATGTAGAATCAATATTACACTCATTTTCAACTCTTAATCAGATGCGATTGCATAAAAGGAGATTTGCAATTTCCTTGAATTTTACCTGCTACAACCCAGCCAAACATTGTGCTTTGAGCGATAGGTTGTCCTTTAGACCCAATAATTCTGCCATTTCGCAAAATAGAAAAGAAACAGTCGGAGCCTAATCTAACATCACATTCCGATGGTCTTGAGAAATCTTCATCCGCTAAAGGAATACCCTCTAAATAATTCAATTCCTTTATATTAACCCTTTCAACGGGAATTTGAGGCGTAACTTTGTTTAATATATACGCTTTTATTGTTAACTGACCTTCGCAGAATCTTGATACGATCTTTAAACCCACAGAGCCACGCGTGGTTCATGCTTGAATTCCACTTATTCCGCTAAGAGATAACCTATCATTACATCTCTTTAATCCTAAACTGTTAATAGGATGTTCACTAATAAAACTAGATTCGGATCCACTATCCTGTAACGCTCTAAATAAAAATGAACCACCTTCATTATTATATAGCAAAACTTTTGCTGTAGGTAAAAACGATACACATTTTGCATTATTTACAGAAGTACTAGAGTTAAGCGCCGTATTTACTGCATCTAATTCTATATTAGATATTTCTTGCTGACACTTCCTTTAAGGGTGTTATCAGCATCTTGTTTACAATTAGCATCGACATTTTTAAAAAATGCACTATTACGATTAGAATCTTCATGTAAAGATAGTTATGTTTACCTTGACAAATACTGCATTTTAAATAATTATTAGGACAGTCCTTAAGCTTGTGATTGTTTAAACACACAAGAAACAAAGATAATTTTTCTTTACGAAGTTCTTTCGAGCAATTAAATCCATATTTTTAAATTTCATGCATTTAAATAACTTGTGTACACATAAACATTTTAAACAATTCTTATCAGATTTACTTCCTCGATTGTTTTTACAAACAAAATTAGGCTTAGTAGGTACTCTAGTATCAGAATCATTACAAGTCATTAATTTCAGAGATTAACATCTGACATTTAAAAATTCTTTAAATGTAGGAAAATTCTTCTCGGCGGTTTTAACTGACCAGTCTTTTTGTTTCTGTATCTAATTTTTCCATTAATATTTGAATTATCCAAGGGTCTCTGTTCGTTGCTTCAGTTCCCAACGCCTTTAATCCTCTTAACACTTCACTAGTATCCACTAGATTTACTTGAGAAATACCCCTTTGATCTAAAAATATCTTAATTAAAGCATAAACAATTTGCTTCTTTTTATCGTATCTAACGATTAATTTTCCCCAAGTTTCTTCACACGACTCATTAGACAATGGTATATGCTTAATTAGAGACTCGGGTTCATCTGAAAGCAAACCTTTTAAATACTGGAACTTCTGAATGTTACTAAGCGGTTTGAGAATGAACTGCACTTACAAACAAGTCCTTAAAATTTATCCAGTCTTCAAATTTACCCAAGAATACTGCTATGTGCTTAGTTTTGGTAATTGAAAATTAGCACTAGATTGCTTTGTTGGTATAGCAATAGAAATATTTTGACCACTAACATTAATCAAACGAGATCCATCAATCGCGTCGATTTTATCTTGAAATTTCACAATTTTAAATCAAAATACCTTTGCTCAAATTCATTAATTTCCGATTCTTCTGCACTTAATTCTGAATCTAACCTTTCAAAGTCTACAATTAACTCTTCTAATCTCTGCAGTCGAATAAGAATTTTATTCTTTAAATTTAAATCAGCTCCATTTTCTAACCTAGTTAAAGAACCTTTAACTCTCCCCCTTGCTACTTTTATCGACTCTTTTTCTCTTCAGACATTCCAATGAAGTAACAATTAACGTATTGGGGAGAACTAATTCAATGAGCAATTCGACTCGTAGTCAAAACTTTTAATATTTCGGTATACAATTTTAAACCCGATGTTCTTCTCTCTTTAATACATACAAGATAATAAAATTTGACTTGTCTGCTTCCTTTGAAGAATCTCGTCTGTGTGCCCCCACTTGTTTCTTCTTGTACGGACTTGTTTGTGTACCAGGAATACAATAATAACCAGTCTTCGGCAGTTCATATCTTAAATGACACATTTCATTCACTACTACAAACTATGGTGCCAGATGCACCAGTATAAATAGCGAGAGTAATCGGGTTTTACCGTTGCCATACAAAGTATACATTCAAGGTTATAAGATAAATAACAATATGCAAATTCCAACATCTTCCTTTGTATACGATTCAGTACACTCAAACAAGCTTTGGTTACCTGTTTTATACTTCACGGAGAACGACGTTAAACGCCCTCTATCGGCTATACGTAATGCGCAATTACGCTGCATTTCTAATCATTTGCATATCTCCCCGACATGTATCTTCATGACAAGTTTCGTTACGATCCCGCAATTATTTCCTGGTGTGCTGATTTTTTTGTCCATGAGTGTACTTTTTGACCAGTTTACAGTTTTTACGGTAGATATAAAGTTTTCAGATAAAAAAATTCCTGAGATCCAGAATTTTAATATTACAAATTTACGCATGCTTTTTTTTAGGGGAAGGGTAATAGAATTACAGAGTTAATGAAATCCAAAGAAAAGGAAAATTTGAGTTTGAATTGAATGAGCTTAGAGTATTTTAGATATTCTTTGTTCTAATACATGTATTTCATGTCATAAGTATTTTTTAAATTTTTTATGTACTTTATGTTCATAAAGTATTTTTTAAATGCTTAATTTGTATAACCTAATGCTTCCATAACATTAAGAAATCTGATATAAAAATTTGAATAGTTTCTCATATATTATCAAATTTATTTACATATGATGTTAAATTGATTTGAGTAAAATAACACCACACACTTTAATTATAAGTAGGCTATAACAGATGAACTTTGTCCATTTGAATTTGTGAAGTGACATGGATGATATAGTTGAGCTGATATCACAAAATTTTTACATCACATTACATGAGCATTTTGAGATCAACTGAATAAAATGTGAAACAAACCCCATTGATCCATACAATGATGCATGGTGAAATTGAATCTCCAGCCACGATTTTCCTACCCATACCATACAACAATATAAAAGACACAAATGAAAAATTCAAAATTAAAATAAATATCTTTACATTACTTAAATGTAATAAATGACCAAAATATGACAGATATACACAACTGAAGCTTTTAATCGTTCTGAAAACAGGGGAAAAAAGCATCAAATTTCACATTATAAATATTCTATAATATTTCTAAAAAGGATATGAACACATCCATTTCTGAAGTACTTTCCTTTTTTGCATTTAAATGTGCTAAAAAGGTTAATGTTTTAAACGTCACAAAACAAAATTGAAATAAGTTATTAATGAATAAATGTTATTACACCATAAAAGTGTTTTTCTACATCATGAAGATAAATTCTGTAGATTTTCCAATCTTTAAATTTAAGGAATTTTGAATTTGCATTTATATGGCAATATGCTTATATTTTCAACTTTATTAGAATAAAATTTGTTTAGTATTATAATTATTTAGATATATATAATTATATTTTTAGGCAGTAACTCATTTAATTGGACGATGTTTCACCCTAACATCATTTCCATCTGAAGGTTTTGTCTTTGAAGTGCTGCAAAAAGAAGACATTAGGGAAGTAGTAAGGTATATTTATGCATAAAATTTGCTTTAAAAATTAATTTTGATTGAACAATATATATATTGTATGTATGATAATTCGATGGAAATAATTATCAATGAATTTAAGTCTCTCCTCAAAATACATGAAAAATCTGAATTGTAGTTCAGTGATGGAGCTCATCAATTTTCTGGTTGAAAAAAGACTTCCTCACAACATCTTTCTGACTCGTGGTGATGTGTTAGATCCTTCGGGGGAAAAAGACTGTGCACAGTGTTCAGTAAGATTATATGTTTGGGCTAGAAAAGCATATTATGGTAAGTTGATATACTTTTAAAAAACCATATATAATTACAGATGTCAAAAAATATGAATAATTATTGTAAAAACTTTTTCCTCTTATGAATATAATTTTCTCAATACATCTGAAAAGTAAAGAATGCCAAAATTATCTTCTAAAAATAAATGTATTCGAATCTTAAACTCAAATCTCCGATCCTCGATGGTGTTTTAGTTTCGGGAATAAGAAAAATTAATGAGAACAAAGTCAGGAAAAAAAGGCAGATAGCTTTGATTCAACAACCGCGCCTCCAAATGAGTAATCAAGAACATTGTCAGCAAGAAGACGGACACCTTAGGTGATCGTTATGCCTCGTTTCTTGATCAGAGTGTCATGCAAGTAGCTCAGCAGTGTGCAGCAATAAGCCACTCTAGTCTAGGTAATCTATTAGGATGACTCCATGACAGTACCAAAAAACAGTCTGCATGACCTTCCCCACAAATTTCTGTAAGTTAGCCTTCTTGAGAGGGTAGGTGAGTTGCTGTATTCCCGATCCTTGCTCATTTCTTCAGTTTCTAAATCATATTGATAGATCCAAGATTCATTCTAATTTACACAAAAAGTTATGTCTTGCTCCAAAAGATTCAGTTATCTTGGAACTCAGTATGCTGACACTATTGACCTATCCAGTACTTTGCAAATAATTTTCCACACATTTCTGTAACTACAATCCATCTTAATCAGATGATTGCTTTTGTCTAATAGCAGCAATATGTATGAGTGATGATCTTCCACGTTTTGGATCATTTATGAGGTATATGCAGCCAGTTTGAACATTCCTTTTCAATGTCACAATAGTATATGACAGCCTATAATTGTCATAAAGAAATATAATTTCATCAGCCAGGCATTATAATCTTTCAGAAAAAGAAACTTAATCACTGAGAGACTATCTTCTCCATACTGCCGGTTACTTAACTGACAGCTTCCCAAAACCAAACAAATTGACATTATGCAGATAAGAATTAAGGTAATTAATCCGAATACCTCGATTGTCTTTAATTAAAATTACTCAGTTAATTAAAATTTTGATACCCCTACAAATTATGGAATATGAAATAAAAACTTGAGTGAATTATTTAAATTTTATTTTTAGTACTAAAGTTTGTGTTTTTTATAGGCGCAAAAAATGACTTATCTTTTAATGTTGCTGTTTGTGAATTAGCTGGCCATATTCCAATTAAAGGTATGTGGTTTAGTTTAAAAAATAATTTAAGACAATTTACAAATCACAGTACCATATAAAATAGATCCCTCTAGCAGCTATATAACATTTACCTACTATACAATAGACTAAGTTATTCAGTACTCACTGACTATACTAATAAATTCATTATCGAATAATTGATACTCTTATATAATAAAAATTTTTTTTTTTTTTGAGTTGCTATTGAATTTAACTTTAAGCTAAATGCAAGAATAACATGCATAAAATTTGTTGATAGTATAAAGTTCGGGGGGGGTAGGACTGTCTTCATTAAGATAATTTGAAACGTGGGATTTCATAGCTACACTCGCATTGGCTAGGCTTTGTCCAACCCATTTCACTGATCTCTAGATTCTGCTTTTGGTAGCTTGTAACAAAGCTTTGTAAATACACAAAAGTATTTTATTATAATTAAATATTTCATTCAAACACTGGATGTGGGAAGAAATTCTCACAAACACTCTAAAGTAAAAAAAACTGGAGCTCGACAGGGTTATGTGTTCCATCAAAGTGTTTCCCAAAGACCAATAAGAAAATTTATTTCATGCAATATGATGAACCAAATTCTTATTACATTCATTATAATTTATAAATAAATGTTTGAATGAAAAGGATTGGTTAATTAATAAATTTTCAAGTTCATTCATTGCTCTAACATTTCTTTTGTAGATGAAGAAAGTTTTCAAAGCATTACTGAAGATGATATTTCAACACTCTTAAGAGATACATGCCACAATATATTTACTGCTATTAAAGATGATGTAAAAAAACTATATGAATAAATAATTACTGAGGATTTTCTTTTTTATTAAAAATACATAAAATATCAAAAATCATGCATTAAATAAAAAAAACTCAAAGTACAAAAGTTTATGGGAAAAATACATACATAAAATTTAAACAAAAGAAATCAAATTAAGATTTAAAAAATATAATTATCAATATTACTATTATAAATATGGCTAATGCAAACAAAAACATTTTTCTGTTTTTTTGATGAAGCACTTTAAGTTCCTTATCTGAAAAAAAAAAGATATTTTTAAAAAAAGTCTACATTTATTAAGTATTTGAAAGGAATACTCAAAAAGAGAGAAGCATTGAATGCATAGTACATATTTAAAGTTATTCCATAAATCAATGCTTTTGATTCTTAACAAATGAACATAAATACTCAATACCACTTAATAAGTCACAAAATTTGTAAATAGTACTTTTCTTTTTGTTGAATAAATTTCGTTATTAGAAACTTATTCAGTATGCGAGGTGCAGGATAAAAAGTACTAAAAATTAATTTAATAAAAACTATGTTAAAAAAATGAAACAGCACTTCTAATTTCTTTAATTGTATGTGTGTTCTGTACAAATAAAATTCTGAGAAATGATACCTGAAGAAATAAAAGTTCATGAAAAGGTAATTTTATAAAATACTTACATATTCATATTAAGTAATATGAATATGCATACAGCAACCAGAAAATTAAAATTTTTATATCAGATAATTTTCTTAATTTAAAATTGTTACATTTTGTTGCATTCATTATGCATGAGATTTATATTTTTAAAGATTAACATTGAAAAATCAGTTTAAGTTTGGGGATACTCAAATACTAAGGTGATCTATCATCCTTTAGGGAGGACAGTCCTTTTATACATTATGTCCTCCTTTTCAATATTTTAAAACTAACCTGTTAATCTCTATTCAGAGATGCCAGGTCAAACTGAGACACGTCTGTTTGAAGAAATTAGAATACTGAATGTATTTAAATTCTGAGAAAATCGACCATTTTAAAAATGAACACATTCCATATGAAAATTTTGTTATTCTTGCTGAATTTATCTTGTGCATCCCAGGAACTAATGCAGCAGTTGAAAGAATTTTTTCAGTTGGTAATGATTTTTGGACAAATGAGAAATTAAGATTGAATTTTGATACTTTATGTAGCTGCAGCACTCACCATAAAATTCAATATGAAGGATGTTTCTTGCTCCAAAATTTCCAATGCATAAAAAAAAATGATACATTGACAAAGGAAAAATACTCAAGTAAATAATTAAAAGGGATCCAAAAGTAATTAGTGTATTTTTGTTTGAGTTTGTAAAATGTTTCATATATTTATTTTAGTCCCTTTTTCGAAGTTAAAAATGTTTTCACCTTACAAATACACCAAATTGATCGGATAAATAATCTCAATCTTATTTAAAAACATGCTTTTATAACTTACAGCAATTTAATTTGGAATCGATGCTTATAAAAAAAGACAGACAACACAGTTCATAAAAAACAGTTTATTATACACACAGTATTTAATTTTATTATACACTTATAAATTGGATTAGAAATTTAAAAACTGAAAGATACTTTTTTAGTTAGCTAGCATCCATTCTTTATGTTAAATTTAATGACGACAAAGCAATAAAACAATATAAGTAGATATTAAGGAAAAATTCTAACTATGTTCCAATTTTTTTTTAAAAAAAATCATTCCTTAATCTCACCTATTTGAATCAAATAGTCCTTTATGTTATTGATTTCTTTTTCAAAAGCACACCTGAAAGAATTTGAAAAAAAGTCAGACAATTAATATATCATTTTTATTTACTCTTTCTTTTAAACAGTTTTTGGTAAATGCTTTAGGCTCTGTTATAAAAGCATATAAAATTAATTGATACAATAACAGTTTAACAGATGTTCCAAGGTCTCTAAATAAAATTGTTATTAAAAACTGAACAATATAGAATATATTGTAAAAACTGTTACTAGAGTCAAATGAAATACTATTACTCCCACTATTTGCACAAAGAAACTGATTTAAATCACAAATGTTTAAAGATGTTTAAAAAAAAAGCAGCCACATTTTGACTGCTTTAGTAATTAAAACTGTGGAGTTCACAATTAAAGAATAAATCCAACCAAAGCGATGTATCCATTTATTTTAACAGCATTCACAATAGAAGTATATAATTATGAAAATATTTTTATAGTAATTTTTTTCTTTTAAAATTACTGAGTTCGAAAAAATGTTTTTAATATTTATAAAATAAATGTCTCCCATTCTTATCCAGCAAATAAATTTACTTGGGATATATTTCATCAACCTTTTTTTTCTGAGTTCTGAATGTCAAAAAAAGCTCCAATGGTTTTTATAACCTATTGCAATAATCTTACAACCAGTTTATAATTATAAAACTGAAAATTTGCTAAATATTTATCTCAAATCCATAATTTATAACTATAATCCTAATACCATTTTATTACTATCAGGGATTGAATTGTAATAAATTACTAAAATTGATTTAAATAAGCTTTAAAAGTTTTTAAAATCATCTAAAAATAATATGCATAAACAATTAACATATCATAACAATTCTGTATTAAATGCCTTCAACTTTGAAATAAACATTCTCAAATGTGTGGCTTACTTCCTTCACTAAAATTGAACCATAGAACTTGGAAAATAAATTTATTTGTATTGAATCAAAATTGCACAAATATAATTGAGAAAACAATTAAAGACCTAACAATTATGAATTTCTTTATTTTGAGAGCCATGATTAGAACTTATTTATTTGACTTATGTGTAATGCTTCAATTAAAAGATGAAAGTAAAAGATAGGTCAAAATTAATGTACATTTTCAATAATGTCCTATCATACCATAAATCACAAAATGATCTTTTTAGCTTAACTCCATTTTCAATATTACTACATATATATTTTCTATGATCATACAATTTAATAATGTAAGCTATATTTTTAACTAAGCAAAAAAAGATTCTCATTTTTATGCTACTTATTGCGAACTTTAACTTGACATTAATGTAAATTAGTAAAATAAAAATTACTAAAAGTATGCTAGCAATTTTTAGAATTATACAAAAATAGATATAATAACCAAGCTTAAAAAATGACAATTGAGAGAGAGAAAAGTAACTATTTATCTTTTCCCTAAATAGAATAAATTTTAATTATGCATTTGGTAATGTAATTAAAGAATATTCATAATGTACTACATTATCAGCTCAGTTGGCACATTAATGATGTGCTAGTACAATAAAAAATAATGAGCAATTTAAGTTTCTGAAACATCACAGAAATAGTTTTTTTTCCCCCAGCAGGGCAGAATTGATTTTACTTAATTCCTACACCTTAAATGAGGAGTGCGACTCATCATAATTTAAGGTCAAAATGGTAATATTACTAAGTATTGCAATAAAATTCTAGAAATATCTTTACACTACACTAAAACAGAATCAGATGCAATTGTAATATGCAAAAAGTATATATATATATATATCCAAAAGAAAATAACTCGAATTAAATCATATACCAAGGAATTAAGTATTTGAACAGTAGATTAAAGGTTTCATGCAAATTTGGCAACTGATTTTGTAATTCTTAATGAACAGCACATCACACAAGCAGGTATATACTCTGATAAGTATCCAACAACCCATATGAACTTAAAGAGCCACTGAATTTAAAATGCAATAAGTTCTTTATTTTCTTTGATGAAATTGAGTCTTAACAAATCTACCAATAATATACAAGTGTAATGGAAGATTCCCTTTGAAAGTAGAAAGTCATATTTTTGCATGCATTATGATTATTAATATAATAAGGAAATTCTTTAAATTTATATATGTGTATATGTTACTATAAAAGTCTAAAAGCAGTTGTTGCACACATTATCTAGTTAATCTAAAAATTACCTGATTTGTTCTGTTAGAGAAAAATTATCTACCAAATGCTATTAAAAATTATGCTAATTATCTAAAAGTTTTTCAAACTATATGTATTAATTATATACTTTAGTGTGTTCTAAGCATTCAAAGTGCCAAAGTTTAAGAAAACAGAAGTTGGTTTTATAAGCTTCATACTGCAATGGGCATTTAAAAATAATATGCAAGTTCCGAATAATAAGTGTTTGCAAAGCGATTTTTTCAAAGGGGGGAGAATATCAAAACATCTTCACATAAAACAGCAATAAAAAACTTCCTTAGAACTACAAAGGGTTTCTGAAAATGTAATTGCAAATCTAAATATCATAAAAAGGTGTGTTTGCTATAAAAATCAAAAGCTATAAAATCCATCACATCCCCAAATTTAAACTGCATCAAAAATAAGTAAATTTTAACATGTGTTTTCACAAATTCAACTCTTTAATTGTAATACTGATTTTAAACCATTTAATTGATTCTTTGCATTCCATTTTTTTTCAATGATTGAAAGTATCTATTTGATTCTCAAGATATCAAAAAATAAATAACATCACATTTCAACAGTTATCAATACACATACAGCCAGTCATTCAAATTGCAGCACCAGGAAAGAAAGCACATTAAAAAAATTGTAATTATACATACAACATAGCTGGAAGAATACATGATTAAATTTGTTGGCAATTAGCATATACAGCAGTGTCAGTTTATCCATTGGGCGCCCAAGGGCCCAGATAAGCTGGACTTAACAAGGTTTTCTGGTTATAAATTTCAATCTACCGGAGCCAAAATGAGCTTAAATCAGCACTGGTAAGCAGGATATGAAAGTAGTACACACAGCTACACCTCGAAGCTAAAACAGCTCTTACCCGGTTAGGCATCAAATCAAATGAGCTTGGATGACAGATACAGGCAAATCATCCCAAGCTACATCACGTCTATATATGCTATCCAGCATCAATCGTCACAATTGGAGAGCGATGGTAGCCGAGCCTTTTAGCAACTACACGTTTTCAATGGGTGAGAGATCAGAAGAACATGCTAGCCAGAGCAGTTGAACACCTGTGTAGAGGTAAATCAGAACACTTTAGGCAACATGAGGTCTTGCATTATCTTGTTGAAAGATGACATCTTGGAAGTAGAGAACAGCCATCACAATTTAAGATGCCAAAAATGTTATGCTACTGGCTGCTCAGATTTCAGACAATGTGAACAAGAGGGGTTTGTGTCATGCACCTAATGGTTGCTCTCATACCATCACACCAGGCGTAGAGCCCATTTCACAATATCGAATGAAAGCAGGTCACAAGTTTTTGGTGTCTCCAGACACATATACATTCATCATGATGCTACAGACAAAACTGGAACTTGTCTGAAAAGACCACATCGTGCCACTCCTCTATCCAGTAATGACACTGGATGCACCATCTCATTGCACTTCTCCATGCTGCAGTGTCAAGGGAAGTCCCAATAATGGTCATCAAATAATCAGTGCTACAAAAAAGCTGACTAAGGTACTCAGTATGATCCCCCTGAACCCAATGATTCTTTATTGGCGAGATGATCATTGGATTCCAACCCATGTGAGTAGCAAACAATATTATGGAATGATAAATCAATCTCAACAGGTAATGATTTTTCCACTATTGAAGTCTGATATGTGCTAGTAGCCAATTTTTTTTCTTATACGAGACATAACATATTCTTTTCACATACAACCAAAATTCAAATGCGATTTTCGAATGAGAAAACCATAAAACTTCCTCATTATACAAAGTTTGAGATGCAGTTTGTACCTCCTTAATCACTCTATTGGAAAGCATATGCAATCTCAATATCTTCCTTTCTTACAAGTCTAACATTTGTATCATTCATGGCCTTTTTTAGCTTCTCTGGCCCTCAGCCACTTCAAATTGTTATGCCTTCTCCCCTATTTCCACAGCCACTCTTTCCTTCAGTTCATACCTTGTCAGTTTTAGTTGAGGAGGGGTTTTTCCTTAACTCTCTTACTCTTTTCCTTTTCTTTGATTTTTGTTTTTTGGAGAGTCTTTCCATTATCCCCACCATCTATGGACCCGCTGTGTCCTCGTCTATCAACCATGAGGAAAGAATAATGACCTGGTTTAGCCCACTCGTTTTCTTACCTTAGAAACTCACGGACAATCAACCCTCTTTGTAAATTAGCACAGTAAATCAATGAAATCATTTGCAAATACAGAATAGAGTATACATTATTGTAAAGACTGTTTTCAACTTGTTAATTATAATCTTTTTCACAGCTTATCTCGCTTTACTATCTTTTACTTTTAGACATCCTTATTTTTTGTTGAGTCACTGTCATTGTACTGGTACCAAAAAAAAAAGTTTTTTTCAAGCTTTGATCATTGCAAAATCATTAACAACATCATTCTAATCAATTTCCATGGTAATATTTTGAGAGCACAGCAACAACAAACTGTTAAGCTTTTCATATATTTTCCATAGTAAGTCTCATTTCAATCTTTACTCTCTTAATGGCAGAAATGCTTCTCTAATGACTCACTAAGCAGTAGTATGTTTGTGCTCTGTACTTTTAATTTTTTTTCTCTTTTTTCACCCTCCAATTTTTGGCACCCCCAAATCTTTTGTGCCTTAGGCACATGTCTAGTGAGCCTAAGTGGAAAAGCAGCCCTGGTACCATCCCCTTTCAATGTGTTTCAATTTTAATTACCAGCCATGCATATATGTAAAGATGATTAAATTATAACTTAAACAAAGTTTTACTTTTCCTTTAATGTGTTTTCCAGCTTTATATATTTGATTAGGCATTCAACAGACAAATAATATTTTCTCAGCAAAAAAAAGATCACCCAACCTTAAAAATTCAATTCTATCAATTTCCTCTTATGACCATAGTTCCAATTATTTCATCTCTCTCTCTCTCTCTGTTACCCTCCATTCAAAACCTCAAGTAAATGATCCTGAATTAGCAAGAACTGAAATTACTACCCAATTCAATTCTGAAATAAGATTACTTACACACAACAAAATTGTGATTTGTTAAAATAAAATTCCCAGAGCTATAATTGTTTCCCTTTCAGTTAATCTCACACATAAAAATGAATTATTAGTATGCTATGTAAAATGTATGATGCTATTACAGTGAGATTCCATGAATAAATTTTTAGAGGAAAATAAGTTAATTTATACAGTATATGTTGAGCCAGATTATCCTTTTCATTGCAGCATAATTTCTAAATAAAACTATTTAATCAAAAAATTCAGTTAATGTTTGAAAGAATGCCATTGTAGCATAGAAAGTTTTAAAAATAATAAATTCAAGAAGTATTTTTCAATTAATCATGCAGACCCAAAATAAAAATATTGGAATATAGTTAAAAACTATAAATATTTGATATTTCACAACACAGCATAAAATAAATAAACAAACAAAGGAGCAAATATAAATGACATCTATTATGACTCATAAACCATTGATATTAAGATTTTAATTTATGAGATTAAATTAAAATTTGAAAAGAAACTCATACTACTTTCAAAAGTTTATTCTAGATACAACATAAAAGTCATATTGTTGCTGATTCATTTTCAGTTTAGTACACTAGAAAGTTTTACTATTTACTTAGTTTATATAAATATAATGAAATTATTTTCCACATTATTTATTTTAAAAAGAGAAATTACAATAAAACTAACACTTTTATTTCGGTTTCCAAATATATTGTTATATTATATATATTTACAGTAGTTTTATTTATTTAATTTAAATGCAGTGTTATATAACTTGGAAGAATTATTTTAATACCTGTCTTCTGGAATGACAACTCTGTCAAGTTTTGATTGCAATAATTCAAGCTTGTGCAATTGCAATCTAAGAACAGCTTCCTTTTTTTCAATCTGAAATTAGTTTAAACATATTGTTAATTATGAACTAAAAATATAAATCAACGATTCGGAATACTCACTTTTGTATCATTCTTTAAGTAATAGGTTCACATACAGATGTGTACTACATCATATTGTACATCTAACTGAATATGTAAAAATTAAATGTATATTAAAATTGTCATAATTAATTTATAAGTTTGAAATACTATATGTGCATTATGAATGCATTTGATTTTCAAAAGTGCTCACGGCTTACTAATATATAAGGTGTATAGTTTTTAATAAATACCTAAATTAACACACATTTAATCAATAGAAAATCAATTTTAAATTAAGATAGCATACATAAAATTAAATAAAATGTCAGAATATGACAACAAAGTTATCCAACCTAAAAGAAATACATTCAGCTAAAAATTGTTAGCATTACACTCTTTATAGAACTCAAGTATCATAATTCTTTGAAAATGCACTTTTCATTGAGATATAGCCAGAATCCATTTTTCTTATTCCCTTTCTCGCGTATGTGTGTGAATGTCAAAAATATTCTAATTATTTTTATCCAGCCAGTGCCGGTTTATCCATTGGGCACTTGGGGCTGAACTTAACCAGAGTTTCTGGTTATAAATTTCAATCCACTAGAGCCAAGGAGGCTTATAAATCTTCTACACCAAGCTTAATCAGCAAATGAGCTTAAATCGGCACTGTATCCAGCACATTTTAAAATGATAAAAAATGTTTGCTCATAGAGTATATAGAATGAAGTAGTTAGTCCATAGCTATACTGTTCACATACATTTTATTAACTACTTAATTCAATAATACTAGACACTAGAATAACCTATAATACTCAATGTGTCCTTTATTCTGCCAATAAGTATATTTTCAAGAACATAACTTTTATTTTATATAATACATCAACAGAAATAAGACAGTGTATAATATGAAATGCTGTTCATCAAGTTCAACATTTACTATTCATTTCCATACAACCAGTCCTTCAAAATCTCGTCTGAAGTAAAAATTATGCCAGTTACACATTAATGGTGTAGAAATTCTGGAGTTCCTATCCTAAATGGGAAAGTATTCTCTCATTAAAATTAATTAAAGAATTTAGGTATAAGAATATAAAAAAAGTACTAGCACCATTTTAACAAATTTTGAATATAATGGTCATCACATAGTACACAAAAATGTAACCCCAAAATATTATTCAGCGCTAATAAAGTAACATCGCATAAAACCAAAAACCTAATTAATATGCATGAATTACTTAAATACAAGGAATTAAGTTGAAAAAATAAACATAATTTAAATTATTTTACCACAAATAATTCAATATATCACCTTAGTATAAGGATCAAGAGTTTTATATGTAAATAGAATAAAAGTTCATTTTCTTTTCAAAGCAGAGGCAAATTACAACAAAAAGAAAAACTATGGTTTAAAACAACATATCTGCTACTATATATACCAGACATTGAAATGTAAATATTTACATGTATTTCGATTACAACAGTATAAATTAGATTTAATTCATGTGAAATAATACCTGGAATTGGAATGGATTCCAATGAACAATTAAAAATAGATTTCAGACATTTTCACTGACTACTTTGACATCCTGGAATGTCTTACTTTCTAATCTTATTTTTAAAAATTATAATTTTTTAAGGTGCTTAAATAAAATTTTCTAATTATTTTTCACAAACACAACTAGGTCCACTAAATCTTGGCATTACTTTAAATGCTGAATTTTTAAGTATAAATTAACATTTAGATTACCAATAAAATATTTCTGAATACTGTTTTATTTCCATTTAATTATTTTAAGTGATTTTTTTTTCAAAACAAACAATTTCAGAACAATCATAAAAGGAGTATACTTAAGGCTGTTATCAGCTACTGTTAAAGAATAGGACCTAAATTCTGAATATATATTTCAGATATAAAAGTACTCAAACATTATTATATTCTGGCCTCAATATCCTGTTGAGAATCACTTATTTTATCACACAATACATTCTTATCTGAGTTGACACACTTTTTCTTATACAAAATGTGTGTTTCACATTTTTTCTCCTATACTATAATGTTAAATGATCTATCCATTTACATGTTAAAAGGAAAAACAAATTATTTATGAAATATTTTGAAATTTTAAAAACACTATATTATAAACAATGCATGAGTTAGAATGTCACAATTTTTTATAAAAATTGAGGCATTTTTTTCTGTCCGAAAATGTGCTCTGTGTTAAGTTCACACTCTTGTGCATATGGCGAAAACAGTCTTACTAATTTAAATTTAACATCAAAATGACAAATTTCTAAAATTGAATCCTATAACTCTTCTATACATTCTTTTCCTAATAATTTTTTTAATCATTAAGAAAGGTAACTCCCATACAAATAAAATCGGTTTTTATTTATTTTCTATCATTATAAGAAACTTCAAAAATTTGTTAAAGCATTACAAAAAAATTTGAACAGCAGCAACTTTGCTTTGACTTAAGTGAAATTCACTAAGAATATTTTCAATTTAGCAACAGGTAAATATTTTAGCTATTAATCAAAGAAAAATTAAACTGTTTTTACTAGATAATCTAGATTGTAGTTGAAGTAGGATTTCTTCAAAATGCAACCTGAAATTTTGCTCTAAAGTACACTAAACTCATGAAAAGACTCAGACATTTAATACATTAAAATTATTCTGAATTAGAATGATAGAGAGAAGTCTTAATATTAAAATTCTTTGAATCATAAAAGAACAAAGATCTTCAAAAATGATCAAAATTATTCCTTTTTACTTGTTTTTAAACAAGGTATATTTTGAACAAAATGCAACGATATAATGAACAATATACTATGGCAAACAATTTTGCTAAAATCGTTATCTCTCATATAACTATCCTTAATGTTATCATATTGAGCTTTTTCAATAATCATGCCCTAAATCAGTTACTTTTGATTGGGATATATAAAAATTTTCACTATAGATAAAATTAAAAATATGTTACTAATATCAAACTCCAAGTCTTTAATATTTAATTTTTTAACCATTCTTATTTTTTTATCATATTTTGGTAGATTTAAAAGAGAAATCCTATTTGCCTTTGTGGCACTATTGAGGATTTGAGACACTAAACTTTTGACTGTACATATACTGTAGCGTTTTATATTACGAAACCCAAATTAAATAAAATAGAAAAATGTATTAAAATTAAGTAAATAACAGACAATGGAACAATTGACTTTGTTGCTCCACATCACCCCCGACACATAAACAAAAACACACTTCTTGATTCATAAATGAGAACAGGGAGGAAAACAGAAGACACAGAATCTATTAAACTTAATAGACTATCGTGAATAAAATTTCCTAGGAATTGAGTGAAAAGATTCAAATATTCACTTACAAATAAGGGTCTTTTGAATAATTTATCCATACATGCCTCATTATAACTCAAAGAATATTTTTCAGTGACTCATTAAATTAATGAATTCAAACTCAACTAAAATTCATTTCAAATTGCCTTGAGTGGTAAATTGATGATTAAACTTGATAATAAATTTAAAAAATATAGCCAATATATAAATTGGAAATTTCTACTGAAACCTTTTTTAGCATGTAGTACAATCTATTCTACAGTATAGATTCATAAACATTATTCAATGAATATTTTATTTAAAGGGGCACATGCAATGAAAATGGTCTGTAGAGAAATAGTATATATCGTTTGTTTGTTTTTTTTTAAAAAAAAAAGACTATTTCAGAAAAATCAGTCTTTTTATATATATATATATTTTTAAAAAAAAAAAAAAAGATTTCAGAAAAATCAGTCTTTTTAAAAAAAATTACGTCCTTTTTACACTATATTAATTTTAATGATAAACACAATCACAGTAATCTGGAGATATATGCATCCAGCTATATATGTCGCAGGGAAACGATGAAATTAGGGCTTTCGTCAAATCCCTAAAAGAGATGATCAATTCACGCAAGATGTTAAAATAACATCTCTTTGATGTATTTTCCCTGATGTAAGTAAGTAAATTAGTTAAATCCCCAAACTGTTTTAGTGAAATGAAAAAAGTATGCCACTTTTTTGGTGCTAGGGGACTGATTAATAAACATGCGATGAATACATTTCATATATGAATAAAATTTATTGTTAAAGCATTATTTTGTATTTTTGAAACATTTAATTAGATATAAATGTCATTCAAATTTTGCAATAAAAAACTAAAATCTTAAGGAAATATTTTTCTTTTATAACTGACAGTAATAAACAGATTACTTTTTATAAAACATACAAGAAAACTATTAAAAAGTTATTTTCTTAATGGTTGTTAAAACAAGTAAAAAATTCACAAAAATTGGGATAAAAATTTATATTACTTAAGTATCTCAAAATTTCTAGAGTAATACAAATCTGTCTTTTTAATTATGCAAAAATATTGCTTTATACATCTTGTCATATGATAGAACCACAGTTCATGAAAAATAGATTTACGCTTCTCCGTGGTAAAAAAAAAATAAACTGCAAACTATTTTGTGAAACAATGATTTTTATATAAAGCATAGCTATATTCAATGGGAAATTATTTGCTTATTAGACAAAAACGTCCAACATCTTTTTTTTTTCAAACAGATTGATTAATTTCAGAATTTGCAAAAAAAAAAAAAAAAAACAGCTTAATTAAATGAATAACAACATTCATTCTTTTTCAATTATAGAAAAATTCTGATATTTCTATTCAATATTAGATTACAAAACTATAAAATGCACAATGATTGAAAAATATGAAGGAACAGACTAAATGAAATACAGTGCAATAAGGCATCAATGAACTTGTTTTCAATAAATTAAATTGACACAAATTTATAAAATATTTTTCAATCAATATTCATTGAATGCAAACTGTGCAGAGCTCACAGCAACACAAAATCAGCATTTTAAATCTACGTAATTAAATAGCTCTATTAAAAATAAAAAAAAAATTCCTTGCCTCTTTCATAATGGACATAACTGATAAATAAAATTTTTACTTTTAATAAATTATAAAAATAGTGTGTGAAAGAAAATTTAATCAAACACACTACGAATAATATTACTCTTTTAGCCTTAACAAACACGTATCTTTTAGTGCAAAATCGAAAGAGATAAACGAGCATAAGACAGCGAAAAATAATTTTTTTGTATTGCCAGCTTCAGCATGTTTTTTCCAATTCCTGTTATTAGAATTTTTTCCCCCAACAATCAAACAGGTCGTTGGAAAAAGATTCTTCCGTGTGTATGTGAAAATGAAGTTTTCTACCGGAACTGTAAAAAAAATACATGCATCATGGCATTACATCACTTCCGATCAGGTTCTAAACACAAAAAAGTAAAAATAGCGTGTCTGCCTTTTGTTTCTCTTTTAAAACTTTTTTCTTAGTTTTATAATTATAATTAACGCATGTATGATTACTGAAAAGTTTTATCGAAGAATTTTACTAACGATACTCCTGTTACATGGTAATAATTTTTAGGTTTGTTTTATCATAGTTAATGAAGCAAAATGATTATTTTATTTTCTATTTGTGCTTGGTAATTTTTCGTGAATACATTTTTAGATCCCGTTTTTCAAAATTGAGATCAATTATATATTTTATCAGAAAAAGAAATAAATTAATTTTATAATAATAGAAACACAGCTACAATTCTGCTGATTGCGGATAAATTTTCTCGTAACAAGTATCAGTCAGCTTTAGAATATTTGTCCTCGAAAACCGTGCTCTTTGTGATAAAGTTAGAAGTACGTTTTTTAAAATATTATAGTAAAATTTTGGAAGCTGATTATAAAATTATTTTCTTTATTAAACTTCGATGACAAGTGTAAATATGACATACCTCATTTTATCCCTTAAATTTTACTTGACAAGAGTATTATAGGCTCGTAAAAATTTTTACCTGTACAATGAGAGGTATGGCACTTTAATATAAAAATGTTACAAATTATTCTCAAACCGATTTTCAGTAAATTAATAATTACTCTTAGATTTTTCATTAACTATTACTTTTGGTAATTAGCTCTTCACATCCAGAATGAAAAACTGCTTTGTTAATTGTGCCCTTAAAGAAGTCATATCATCCAAGAAGATTAATATCAGAATAATACATAACATTAACTAAAAATAACTAAGAAATTACTTTATCTGGGATGTTTGAAAAATTTTATAAACATTGTGTATATAAATTGTACATTCTTCTCAATTTCTGTTACTAAATATTTGGTATCAAAATTTTATTACAATTCATTTTCTAATTTTAAAAAAAATTTAATTGTGCTTTACCTGCTTATTAGATTGAAAATATACTTGTCCTTCAAAATACAAATTGTTTCCAAACTTAGAAATCAGAATCACGTTTATTGATTTTGTGCATCATGAAAATATTTGATAATGTGAATAAATAGCACAACTAATATTACAAATAAAATATTTAGAATTTTCTTTAAATGATGCTTTAAGCTTAATGTTGATGTTTGATTTAATTTAACTGGCTATATATCTTTTGTTGAATATTTCTCTTAGCTTTCTTTACTTAATACTGAGTAAAACAAAGCAGATAGTTATCAAATAATAAAACATATAAAAAAAGTTTGAAAATGATTAACAGAAACAATAACATAAGCATAGTTGCTATCCCATGACAACTAAGATTGTATCTAATTTTTTGGTTTTAAAAAGGAACTATGATCTCTATAAATTCTTTGGGTGAGTATTATCCAAAAACATTAAGTAAAATCCATTCTTCCCAATATTTCTTATTAGAAAACTCAATGCAAGACCTCCAAGATTTCAACAGAGTTCCTTTTGACTTGCAGGTCACAAATTAAATTTGTATTTTTCAAGAGTATTCCCATTCAAATAGGTTTTAAAAAACTTAACATAAAACAGAAAAGGTTCAAGTGTAGTATGGGGTGGGGCACTTTGAATTTAGCGATTTTTCTTCGGATTTGGCGAATTTTTTCTAAATGTCATGGTGAGATATCAAATTCATTCTGAAATAAATAATAAGTAATTCCGAAAAAAGTACTTTGGCGACTAGTTTTAGTCGCCAAAAAAAAAAAAAAAAAAAAAGACTGGGCCAAGTGCCCCTATACTACACTTTAACCACAGAAAACTTCAATCTATGTGTAATATAATTATTGTAAAGTAATGGGGAAAATACTTAATATGTACTGTATTGGATCAGTTCTAGGACCTTAATATAGTTTATTATTATTATTATTGTGATCATAAGTCGCGGAGAAAGTGATTACTTTATTGTGTGAATGAGTTCTGACTTATACTGAAAAAATACATTTTGTAGCTAAAGATGTACAATGAAAATATCTTTATTAAATAGTTTTACTCTTAACATTCAGTAATTTTTAATGCAATATGTACATTATAATTCCTCTTGTGATTAAGAAAACTGTATAATGCAATTGATTCTATGAAAGGAGCACACATAAATGGAACAATGAATGAAATAAAAATAAACCTTGGAAATTTATTATTTGATATCTGTTTTTTACTAAATTTATGTTATAATGTAAATTTGATATTTATATCATCTGGATTGTTTTAGCGGCAACATTGTAAATTAAGTCTATATTTGTAAATAGAGGGATTTTTTCTATGAAAAATCAAAAGCCTAAGTTAAAATATGTATTCTGGGATTTAATCCTTAATATATAAATTTAGTCATGTGACAAATTAGTATCAGTTCATTATTTTGAGTTATTGTACTCGTAGAAAACTCGAAATTGTAAAAAATGTTAGTTGTATAAAATATGGAAAAATTGTTAATTTCAGGTCATTTTTATTTTGAAAAAGGGGAAGGGTACATTTTGAAATTTGAGTAATAAGGGTGTATACCGAGATCTGAATTTGTGTCGTAGTTCTAAGGAGAAACTAAAAGTTTGTGGATAATTGCTCCTTTTCATTAATAATTTTCCATTAGATATTAATTTAAAAGTAAATAAGGTAAAATCCTAGGAGAGCCCACACCCTTGGCGACAAACCGAAAAATGCGCCAAGTCAGAACAAGATGGCGCCAAGCGAAGCCGACAATGGCGGCAAAGGAATATAGCAAGATAAGGTGGATGCATAATGAAAATATATGTAAACAATACAGAAATTAAACATTTATGATAAAAAATATAAAAACAGCACTTACTTTCTTACTGCTGATCTTTTTGAAGTGGAGGGTACAGCGTAACAACAGATTTTAAAAAGCTTTAAAGATCTCATCGCTAAGCGAATGATCGTGTGAGCGCCGCTATATTTATTCTGCGAGGTAATGGTCAAACATACGTTCGGCGTGGCTGGTACAATTTCGAAGAAAGCGTTTTATTGCCGACTATGTTACATCATGCCGATCATTATATTTAGGACATTCATAACTTGAAGCAATCAATCCTTCCTTCATACACCATTCAATCAATTCTTTCTTACCTTTCGCATTCAACAAAGTAAATAATTCTAAAGTATATTCCCACACACAGCCAGCCCGGAGCCCAACAACAAAATGAAATTCGAAATGCGCGCCCACAATATACGAAAATGCTAGAAATAGTTAGGGTTGCCACATGCAGTGTTTAAAAAAGTAGGGTTACCAAGATGGCACAGTTATCGCCAACCAAAGTAATTCGCGCCAAGGGTGTGGGCTCTCCTAGAAGTGAACCGTAAATAAAAAGGATGCTATTACACTAACACTAGAATGACTGGATTTTTGACTTCCGTTAAACTGTCTATAGGGGTCAATTTGATTTCCTCATAAGAAATTCAAGCCTCATCAAAGTGAATGTTTTTTTATAGATAGATATACCTTAGTTACTGTATAAAAGGGATCCAAATATGGTCCTTGCACAAATGAAACCAATACTGAAAGCTTTCAGGCCTAGTTACTTTTTAAGCTGTATTGATCCCATTACCAATCTAATTAATTTCTAGGAAAACTCCTATTGAACCATAATCTAGTAGTTTGAGAAATTAAAGTATATTCAAACTACAAATTCCCGCTCCCATTTGGGTGCATTTCTAAATGCTGTAATTAATCTGTACATTTTTCTGTTATACTTTTATATCAAGCCTGGTAGCTCGCTGGCTTGATAACCAATGTTTTCTGGTAAACAGAAAGGATATATGTATTTAAAGGTTACTTTAAATTTCCAGTTTGTCAATCCAAAAATATTTTTAAAATTGTAATTATATACTTTGTTGACCTAAGACAGTGGTCTTCAAACTTTTCCAACTCATGGAACCCCTAGAACTAGAAACCCCATTCCATTTACAAACTTAGAAGAATGTATCTCAAAATAACATTTTAAAGTAGATAAACATGTTATAGGTACTTAATGTAAAGGCAATTAAAAGTATCACATTTATTATCAAAAAATTCTAATCTAATTTTTTAATGTAATTTACTCATTAATAATATTAATTTGGGATCCTAGTGTCACCTATACCCATGCATTATATTTAGTAAGTGGGATATGTACTTGCTCTTTTTCATGCAAACTGTTGAAGTCTGTCTATTAAAATTATCTGCAGTCGCATTTCATATTTTGTGTTTGATTTGTTTATATAGCCACTCATGTTGACAATATATTTTACTTAAACACAATGTTTTGAATGGCTTTAAAATGTTTACAAATGTGTGAAAAGTACTGTGCATTTTTCATGAGAGAATTTGCAACATAAAATTTGGGAGCTATTCTTCCTTAAATTTAGATTTTAACATCGAATCTGTTTATAAACTGTTTCCTCTCCTTCATTATAGGTGCCTTTTTCCTACAATTGTAAAATGGTGCAGTATCATACAAATTTTAAAAAGGCTACTGTGTTTAACCTCAAAATTTATCCATCCGCTTCTTTCCTCTTATAACTTTAAGCCTTTAATATTTGTTTCTACCATTTAAAATATGATTTTATACCTTTTTATACAGTGTTCATTCTAAAAAAAAATTGTATCCATCTATCTTTGAATTCACTGCTAGAAACCCATGCTGTTTCTTTAAATTTATTTATGTATCAGCTATTAATATCAAAATTATTTACATATATTGTGCAGTAAGAAATTATTACTTGTGCAGAAAATTTTTTGCGAATCAAAAGTAATCATTTTTTTAAAAAATAATATTTCTTAGGAAACAAGGGCTATGTGATGTGACCGAGTTAATATATTTTTAACATAAACATATTTAACATAAAAACAGGTTAGGGTTTAGGTTTAAAACATATTTTTCAAATACAAAAGAATTGTGAATTATGTTTGTAATTTATTCTAAAATAAACTTTTTTAATGTAAGGCTAACTTTTTTATTATTGAAGTTTGTTGAGAAAATTAAGGATTTATATGGTTGTTTATATTTTTCTGTGGGTTTACACAGATTAAAAAATGATAATAATTCACTATCTGCTATTTTACATCACATAAGTTATAATGTTTGAGTAACATATTCACACTCACACATACTGTTCAAGAAATTGTAACTAATGATTTGAGAACAGTATTGCAGAGTATTTACGATTCAATCTCAAGGAAGCAAAAGGCAAATCTTGTTAGGAAAAGCATCAAATGTTTTTAAATAAACTTTCCTATCAACAATTTTACAACATAAGACTTACTTAATTTATTTAAAAAATAAAATGACACAGTCTTTAACATAATTATGCTGTGCTTAATGAACAAACAGTTTTAAAGTTTTTTTAAGTAATTTGATTACCTGTTATTTTTCATAAACAAGAGATTAAGAGCAGGTTTTATTTATTATACATGATATCAAAAGCAGTCTTTGAGTATTCTGATGCTATTTCAAAAATTATTATTAAAACTAATTTTTTAGATTTTATGGCATTCTGAAGGGGGGATTCAAGTATTGTGTGTGTGTGGTTGATAAATTTTTTTAAATTTGCACAATTTTTCTATGGATTTCACATTATAGTGTTAAACTCTGTGTTGTTTTTAATTTTAATTTTTAGATGTTAAAAAATAATTTATCAATGCAAATAGTGAATTGATTCTTTTACTATTCAAAAGAAAAAAGTTTTAAGATTTTGTGAGGCATACAGTGGTGGCAAAAAGTCCTGAACACACTCATTTTTTAGCATAATTTTTGTGTTTGACTTCATTTTTTGTTGTGAAATTATCGCACTATCGTAAATATTGTTATTGATTTTAATGTATTTTTTTATGCTGATTTCAAATCTACTACTAGTTTCTTAATGACTAAAATATTTTTTGTAGTAAAGCTGCCTGAACATAATAATGTGAAATATGTGCAGAATAAAACAATATAGAATAACATAATATGCAAAGATAAATAACACGAAAATTGACAAATACGGTATATTTAATATATATATAAGCATTTTGAAAATTACATTGTTGTCACATGTTAGAAAATCAATATTTTATGGGCAAGCCATTTGCTTTAATTACGGCTGGACATCATTTTGGCATGGAATGTACCAATTTCAAAAGAAGATCTTTCGTGACAATATGGTTGAAGGAAAATATTAAAGCTTCAATTAATTCACGTTTGTTTGAAGGTTTTTTTCTTTGAAATTTCAAAACCAATTTTAAACCATAAGTTCTCTAATGGATTAAGGTCGGGAGACTGTCCTGGCCAGTTCATTCTATTCACAGTTTGGTCTTTCAACCATTTCTGGACTACCTTTGCACGATGACAAGGGGTGTTATCGTCCTGAAAAATCCATGACTAATTGCCAAAAAGATCTCTCGCAGTTGTTAGCAATTTATTTTGTAGCATTTCAATGTAACCCATGGCTTTCACTGTTCCGCTAACGATGTGAAGTCTTCCAACACCATATATGAGAAGACATGCAACCCCATATCATCACTTTTGTCGGGTACTTTACTGAGGGCTAAATTCCTCATGAGTGCATCGTCTTACATAGGCACTACTTTGGTTGCCAGAAATACAAAACTGCCCCACGTCACTAAATATTACCTTTTCCCAGTCTTTAATAGTCCATAATGAATATTCCCTTGCCCATGTCAATCGCCTCTTGCGTTGAAATTCAGTTAGTAGTGGTTTTAGGCGCGCTTTACAGCCTCGTAACCCAATTTCCAGCAATCTTCCTCTAACAGTTCTTGGACACACACTCACATTTGATGTCAAAGTCCATTGTTTCAAAATTTACGAGGAATTAAGCTTTCTGTTTGAAAGTGAAATTCTGTGCAATAACCTGTCTTCACGTAAAGATGTTTTTCTTGGTCGTCCTGATTGCCCCCTGTCCGCAATAAAATTTGTTTCAGAAAATCTTTTCAAAGTTCTCACAACAGTAGAAAGGCCACATGGTACTTCAGTGGCAATTTGGCGCATAGAATAACCTTGTGAAGGTCCCCTTGGACCTCACTTTGAGAACGAGAATAAGTAGGAGTCAGATAAGAGCCAGTAGCCATTTTTATAAATAACTTTCTTTATTTGGTTATCTTATCCAAATAGAATCAAAGACTTATTAACAAATATATCTAACTAGTATTATGAGGTTTTTAAAGGGAATGTCCTTTAAATTAACTTAAATATTTAATGATCCAATTAATTAACAATTAGAATATTGATTACGCAGAGATTACCACGATAAGAGATCCCAGAATTACATTTAATAATGTTCCTATTGAACATTTAACTTTAATCTCTCACTCCTAAATTAAACGTTTAATGAGACTTCAAATATAAATCAATATTTACCACACAATCTCAACTCTTCTTGAGAGTAAATTATCCACCAAGAAATCTTCAATTATAAATTTCTAATTCCACTATTATGCCTTTCTGCTTCAATCTCTCTCTCCTACTGCTCTAACTTTACTATTCCGCTTGACTTAAATACTTTATCTAATCTGCATAACAAGGAAGCCTGTCCTCTTTTTGGAGCTGATTGGAAATAGGTAGGGAATTAAATTTCCCTAAAAAAGACGACTCGGAAGGTTAGTGATAAAGTTCCGTATAGATTTGGCACAACCTTCTTCCTTCAAATGTATTATTTTGTAACTTTTATTCTTAGGCAGATATGAACATTTAGCCATCATTCCAATATTTCCCACAAACGCACTTCAAATTGCTTTCAATACACTATTTTCCACAAGCACACAACTGCATTCAATACAATAAACCACGTTTCACCTTTTTCTTTCAACCCTTTATCGCTACTGCTCTCTGATTGGTTGAAATAACAGAGCATTGCATTGGTGGAAAACACACTCACTCATTCTTACAGTGACCTCTTGCTTTCTTGTCAAGGTTTTTTTCAACATATCAATGAAACTATTTACTTTAGTTGGAATCTACAAACAGATTTGAAATCAGCAGGAAAAAATACATTAAAATCAATAACAATATTTAAGATAGTGCGATAATTTCATAACGAAAAATGAAGTCAAACACAAAAATTACGCAAAAAAAATGAGTGTGTTCAGGACTTTTTGCCATCACTGTATAAGCTTTAGATAATAGTACAAAAATTTTGATTGTATGTGTATGTTCTTCTAAACTTGATAGTTGTTTAGCTTAACTTAGCCAGATTTTGCTCTTGTGCAATTAAACCATACGTCACTCAGAAGTTGATAATATATTTATATTAATCATTGTGCACAAAAACTTCCGTTTGCCTCAAAGTCTTTGCAGGTACAAATCTGTAATTTTGTTCTGTTTTGAAAGAGAAAGTGAAAATGAGAGAGAGAATGAGTCTTCTCCATTTACTAAAGTAAATTAAAGAACTGATTCACAAATACTAAAAAAGTTCTTAAAATCCATGTTTACACTTCATTGTAATATGATGAGGAATGATATATAAAGTTTCTATTATTTACATCATCATAACTGCACACAAATTAAAATTTTTGAAAATTGCCTACTCTCCTCGCACTACATCACCAAAAGAGTGTTATAAAAAGGGACCTTTATGGATCATCCTGTATTTTATTAATAAGGTGAAGTTCTTTCCTCAGGTTGAAGAAAATCATTATTGACCAGCAGTTTATCAGCTTTTTACTATATAGTATTCGTGTGAAGCTATACATATGCTTTCAATTCATCAAAAAAGTTGCAATGTGTTTGGAAAAAAATATGAAAAAAGTTTATTGCAATGTAGATTTTGTAGTTTTCTACTTTCAGGCAGTGAGTTTTGTGCTTGATAAAAAAAGAAGTAAAATGTATATAAATTGCCACTAATCCGAAATATATTTTTATTTTATATTCTGGGAACTGTGTGCCATATGATTTGTGAACTGCTTCAAGTTACAAGAATTAAATCTTTGATTTAGTTCTTCATATTTCTTTGATTTTATTTCATACTTCAAAGGGAGGAATGTTCATTGTTATTCTTTTTTAAATAGAGGGTTATATTTATGTTGAGTTACATAAATTGAGATTTTTAGATTTATTTAAGAGTGTTATAAAAAATATAAATAATTCACTTCAGTATTCATTGAAAATTGTCATTTGTCTTAATTCTGGTAAAATGTGCAAAAAGTTTTTTTGTTTTTTAGATTTCATAATTTTTGTTTCTATTTGCAGGATAAAGTGTAGAAATGCCAGGAAATAATGTAAATGAAGAAATAACATGAAATATTGTTAGATATTTGTTTAATATAATGAGCTGCTTTATCTCTTGACTGAAAATGACTTCATTTTTGACATCACTCTATTTGCTGAGTTTTAAACAAACCGAAACAGTACATAATATTGATTTAGATTGCATAAAAATATCTAACAAAAGTCTGTGTACGCAAGGTCTTTATCCTGATGCCAAAAGTGAATGTTTTCGAAGTAAGTGTGGTGATAATAAACAACATTGGGGATTGAAGAAAAACCTAAAATCTGTTGATAAGCTATTTAAATCATATAAAAGCATATTTTTGTCATGGGAAAAAAATCAACCCTTGTTAATGCTTTTTAGCAATGGATCAATTGTTTGCATTGAATTCAATAAGGAAGGCAATACATTAAAAAATATTGAAATTGATAACAGCTTATGTGGAAAATTTATACCTAGTCGTGTAGTTGATGCAGTTATTTGTCAAAATTACATATTCATCACATATTCTGAACCAAAGTTGACTGTTATCAATATTAATAAAGATATGTCACTTTCTTCAAAAATTTTAGGTAAAAAGAAAGGGAAAAGGATTAGTACTGATTCAAAAATTACTCATATTGATCTTATTGGGCCATCTAGCAAAAATCTGGAACGAAAACTTTCTCTAAATTCTTATAAGGACCATCTACTGATTTGGTGGAGATTTACTGGAACTGATGTGTGGCCTTGGACTCCTGTTTCATATGCTGCTGACCGAATAAATATGCTAGTGTATTCATTGAATGATTGTATTGAAATTCTGTGTTCGGTAAAAGTCCATGGTGAACTCATAAATGCAAAATACAGTGCCTATAATTCCAATCAAATTCTGACATTAGTGGAAGTTAAAAGTGAAAAAGGTATTAGTATAAATATATCTGTTTATGAAATTATTCGAGATCAATGTCATCATGCATTTGTAATGCAATTGCCTTTGCAGGGAAAAGTTATTTCATTTGATTGGAGTTCTACTGACAAATTACTGATTTCTGACTCGAACAATCTACTTTTAATATATGATTTGAAAAAGAAGACATCTATCGTCACTAATCTTTTATTTACACCAAAACTTATAGTTTGGCATCCTCAAGATTGTGTTGCATTGGTTACTAGTTCAACTGGTCAAATTCAGTGTTTTGATGCTGCATTAACTTGTATAAAACTTAAATTATTCTATAAAACATTCTTAGACTGTAATATATTAGAATTAAATTCCCGTTTTGCTCAAAGCTGCTCAATTCTAAATTTGCTATGGCAGAAATCTAGTTTGAATGATACATGCCTCATTATGCTTGATTCAGATATGTCTGCAATTGTGCTTCTGAAGTTTACTTTAGGGTGCATTACAAGAAGTAATTTGTCTATTTCAGAGCTTATTAATCAATACCTAAAATCTGATTATATTGATGAAGCAATTTTGTTGTTAAAAAGTCTGAACTGGTATTTTGATAACGAGCTCCATTTTCAGTGCCTATCGAGTATAGCAAATTTCTTACTTAGAAAACCTTTAAATCTTCAATCTCAAGCTGGTCTGGAATTAGCATTAGGAACTTTCTACACAAATATGGATGATTTGCCAAAACGAATTATCAAACTTTATCACCATAAAGTTAACCACATTGCCAGGAGATTTTTTCATCATTTATTACGTTATCACCAATTCAGAAAAGCTTTTTTATTAGCTGTTGATTTAGAATCACAAGACTTATTTTTAGATTTGTTCCATATGGCTATGCAAAAAGGTGAAAATGCTTTAGCCTGTGCTGCACTCCACAAAGCTAATAAACTGCTCAGCTCGCAAAGCAGTGCTTCTGGTTCATCAGTTGTTTCTGGCAGTTCCACAGGTTCTTCTACTGCTTCAGAAGATGCTGATTGGAAGGAATCAAATGATACACATATGCAGCAAAGTAAAAATGAAAAGTTTGGTAATTCATCAGATCATCAATGTTGGCTACCAATGTCTGAAAAAACCCAGTTAAACAATAGATGGTTAAATTCAACTGATGTAGATTCACGTATTCATCAAACTTCTTTTGAGGAACAATTTTTACCTAATGCTCAGCTCTCAAACCCTAATATTAGTAGACAATTATCATCTCAATATCATTTATCTTATGGAGCAGAAAATCATGATTTAAATCCATCTCATTGTGATAAAATATGTTATGTTCCGGCCTTAAATCCCCGACCCTTGCCTCCACTTCCATCCTATTCAGAACCCTTGGAATCATATGAATATGTCAATAATTCTCCCATTATATCTTCCTTACCTACCTCTATAATGTTTAAAAATGGTACTTCTGGTAGTAGTAGTAATAAACAATTACTAATAGGTAATTCTGAAAAAAGTGCTTGGCAGACAGCCTCCACACCTGTGCCTAACTTTTCTTGTAATACAAGAAACAACAATTCAAATCCTTCTCTAAGTAATAAATTATCTTATGTGCAGAATCCAAATCCCAGACCATTGCCTACTCTTCCTTCCTATTCTTCAAACTCTTCAGGAACACATGCATATGATAGGAACTTGGTTGTTACTTCTGCAAAAGACAGAAATAGAACGTCTTTGCAAAGTGGTAATGAACAACTATTGGTAGCTAAATCAGTGGAAGTGACTAAGCACATGGCTTCTGTAAATAAAACAATAGATGAAGAAAATGAAGAGATTGAAGATTCAAGAATAAAACTCAAACATTTTGGTATAGTTTAATGCAAATGTATATGTGTACTTTTTTTATGAACAAATTTTTAATCTAATTATTTATTGTACAAATATTTATATATATATAAGAACTTTATGTATATGTCTTGTAAAACAATTTTTGTTTTTTGTCTTGTGTATTTTTTTCTGTTCAAATATTTGTGAATTTTAAAAATTTTGATTTTCCATATTGATATGTTATTTTAAACATAAAATCACTTAGCCCAAGTACTGAAGGATATCCAGCAGTTTTGTCCCCACACCACCACCACCCCTTAGATTGTATGTGACAATAAACTAAAACTTGAAATTTTGTTTTGCAAATATTGTGCAAATAGTCATTTTATATTATATAAATAGTAAGTTCATGAGACCCTGGAAATTTTTAAAGATTTATGGTATCTGTCACATTCCATTTAATTATCTTTTTTAGTCATTTTTATATTCCTGTTCGTAATAATTAAAATTTTTGCTTGTCAATAGTGATTATAAAATTACATGAAATGTGAATTTTAAAAACTAAACAAATTTTAAAACCAGGTTAAAATTTGGGAGGTTTTTTAAATGCTATTTTGTCCTTTTAAAAGTGAAAGATAGTTAAAAGTTTGATCTCAAATTTTGAGATTTTATATTTTTTTGCATTACTGCTTTTAAATTAAAAGTATTTTGTGGTGTATTTCAAGTATAATATTTTTGAATGATTCTTTAAAATGAGCCAATTAAAAATTAAAAGCCTGTTGCATCTCATGGAATATGTTAATAAATATTAAATAGTAATTTTGATCAATTAATTGAAATTTTTAAATTTATGTTTAAGGTCACATGTGTTACTTGTTCATAAAATAAATATCTGATTTCATTTGCTATTTTTATCATGGATTCTGAAAAAAAAATATATATAACGGTCTTTGTTTTTATCAGCAAGTTATGTAGTAACAAAATAATTCACATCTTCATTTACCTATTTAAATACATATGTATGTAGCTGTCTCATCATTTATAAATGGGAATAAATATTCTGAAGAATAATGAACTAATAAGCTGTTAAGGTGTATTCAAGTGATAATGTGCTTATAGTTTATAATTACATACATTCATAACTTGATTTTTAAGGTACTTCATATAATATCTTCAAGATGTTATTTATTTATTTTCCCCCCTTTGCCTTTGCATGTGAAAATGTAATGTATACAATGCATATATGTAACAAAATATTCTTTAAATTATTTGAAACAAAATGAAAGGTTAATGTTCTATGCGCTAACATTAACCCTGTACTTAGAATATTGTAATGATTAGTAGGAGTGTGATAATAGCAACACTTGGAAAAATTATGTGGGAAATTAATGTTATGTTATAATTTTTTTAATACTAAAAGTAAAAGAGCTGTTAAAGTGCTAGGAACAAAAAAATAATTCAACAAAAATACTATACTATTTTTATATTTTAAACCCAAAAGAGTTTGAAAATAAAATGAAACATAAAGTTGTGTAATTTAAAAACTATTTTTAAGTAGACAAATTAGCAAGAATTATTGTATTTTTAAAAATAAAAATGCTGATAGTAAATTATGATAAAAAAATATTTTTGCTAAAAGTTGCTTTAAAATATTAAACAATATACTGAATATTAACATTTACAGAAATGACAAAATTATCTGTCGTATTACCCAGTTTAGAATTTATGGAGATTGTTGAGAGATTTTAATATGTTAATACTTAGATTGTGAGAATGCACTTGTAAAAAATGCATTTTTAAAAAAGAAATTTACCAAATACTTCTAATTTATTTCCTAACTGATGAATGACAACATTTTATAGAAATCATCAATAATAATAAAAGAACTGTTATAAATATCCCGTATGTGAATTTGTAGTCTTTGTTATGGAGGATGTTATCTTTTTTAAATGACCGTTGCTTGGCAGTTTTATCAATTGCATGGAGCAATGTACTCTGTAACAATTTTGTTTAAAAAAATGTTGATTTAAAAATAAGTGTTAGAAAGCTTATTATTCTGAATAATGTTGAAAACTATAATCTTACTTTTTCAATTCTCTTTGTAAATGAAAATGTGTATGTTTGTGTGTGTGTGTGTGTGGTGGATTGGTATTATATAAAAATTTATGTTTACTCCCAAGTCTTTCAGAATATTTTATCTTTATAAAATATATTTAATAAATGAAGCCATGGTTATATCATTGACCAAACTTTTAAATATTTCAAATCTTAAACTCTGAAAGTATTAGTTTTTTTTATTATTATTATTATTTCTAGTATATTTTTTGATGTTACAATTTCATTTATGTAAGGGGTTTAAGTGTTCTAAAATGTGTTAGTCAATGTAACCAAAGATTCAAATTGCATATCCCTTTTCTGAATAAATGGCTTTTTTTACGAGATGGAAAAAGTTAGTGCTTTTTGGCCTTTTCTATTTTCATTTGTCTCTTGTGACAAAGTCTCATCCAAGTGACTAGTGCATGTATATAATATATTGTTCAAGGTAAAAGAATTGCATTGTTCATTTATAATATAGCATTTATATATACAATAGATAATGTGCATTGTCAAATGAGATTCATCATTAACAAATCAGAAAATAAAAATTATTCATTTAAAAGCTTTTGTATGTCATTTAGTGTTTTACAAATTACTTTATTTCTCACAAATTAAAATATTTTATTTCAATGTTTACTCGTAGATTTAAATATATATATATTTTAATACCTGTACGCTACTAATTGTTTTGTCAATAATTGGAACGATTGTGATTTCTTTACTTGACTTATCATTTACTTTTATATGAGCGGTGGCTCTAGGAACGGACTCCTGTCCAGGCAGCATTTGGCCCAAATTTGAAAAATACTTTTTTTGTTACAAAAAAAAATTTCATAAATTTCTGAAATATTGTGTGTGAATTTCGTATTTCATGTAATGTGTCTAATGTTGAATTTTGAAGGGTTCGAGGTGGGAGTATATGTTAAATCACATGAAATCTTATATGTTTTCACTATTTTTCTTCCCATACTAGAGTGGGGTCACAACGAAATTCCTTCCATCCATAGGATGTCCAGTGTCAGCTAACCAAAAGGGGACTGGGGTGATAAAGAGTTTTAAAAAAAATAGAGTCATAGATGTTTTAGTTTTGAGAGTAGTTACTTTTTAAAATAAACCCTTGTCATGAGCAGACTCTTTTTTTTTTTTTTTTTGAAGAAGAAGAAGAAATTGGCCTACTGAAATAGGCAATTTCTCCTGTTACATTTTACTCGTTTGAAATAATAACGGGTAATCACGTCCATAATTTCAAATTATTATGTATTTTTTGACTTAAGATAATGTACAAATACAGTAGTACCTCTTGTATTGTACACTTCTGAATAAAGCACAATTATATTGGTATTTGTCACTTTTAATAGGGACCATATATATTTATCACTTATTAAGGGATATTCCATTTAAGTGTGTGTGACACTGAAAAATGTTTCAAAGATAGCAGAAGATAAATAAACAAAAATATGTATTCTTTCTACATAAAATCTTATAAAGACAAAAGCGTGTGTTTCTCTCTTTAAATATAATGATGGCCTAATGAATCAATGTAACTTCAATGAAGGAACAAAGTGAAAAGAAGAGTGCAACACTGATCTCTTCGGTGCTTCAGTTTACAAACAAAACAGAAAATATAATAAACTGATTGCACTTCGAGGGAGTGCGTTTTCTCTGATAATAATACAAAAATGTTGACACAAAGCACAGACTTTGAAAAGATGTGTAACGCATTATTTTCAATAAATTTCTTTAAGTACAAAATTCTATTGCTTATTTCAAAAATTTAGACGATAATTAAAATTTTCCAATTAAAAAGTTTCATTTTAATTTCAAATAAATATTGCAGTTTAAAAGAAACTATATAAAGACTCTTTTTATAGTTAATCGAACTAAGTTGTAACTTAATCTTTTAGTCGTCAGATGTAGGATGGGTTCTGAAAATGGGAAATCGTTAGTCTGATGATCATTATCAGAACAATGGAACAAAATTATTGTATTGCCATCAGCCCTGGACAAGTGAGCAAAATTTCGAATTAATTTGACTTTTTAAAGTGGGTAAAAATTAAATTAAAAGATTCCGTTTCATACAAGGGAAGCTTAAAAAGGGTGTTAACAATGTATCTGTGTGACTAAGGTATTTACTTATATTTCATTTATTTAAAGCTTAATACAGCATGAATTTCTAATTAATTTTTTTTTAAATAGTAAATGACAAAATACACTGCCTGGTCTGGTGGGTGCCCCTCATTGGGTTGGTTGGCTTAAATTTCTAGCACTAGGGCATACTGCATCAAACACAAAAGTGCGTTATTGGAAGGTACTACTATATTTTTATTACGATAAAGTGTGTTATAGTACTTGTGTTTTTATGAAAAAAAACGGGCTATAAAAATAATATATTTAAGTTAATGAAATCGCTTCTGTTAATAAATATGTAATAAATAAATTCACTAAGTGAATAACGATTTTTGAACTGAAAGGTTTGCTCTCAGTTAGAAGAAAACTATGTTAATTTATTGTTAACGAAATTATAGCTAAGACTACAATGACTGCAAAATTTTATCTTTGGATTAAATCAAAATAATATTGTTGAGACAGGAAATTTATTTTCGTAAGAGAACTTCCACTTTCTCTCGGAACGAGGAACTACGCTACCTTCTTTACTGTACCACAGCATTAAAAAAAAATGGGATTTATATATATATATATATATAGTCTGTTTTTTATTGTAAATTTAGGGGTTTTTTTTCTCCTGAATCATCAAATGTTAAATCCATATAACAGATGTATTTTTAAATGTTTCTTCACTGTTTTATACATCAAGAAATAAATTTAGTAATATTATTTTGTTAATTGTACTTATAATATTGCTGTCTGAAATATCAAAAAATCTTCTTTTTTTTTAATTCTCTCTCTCTTTCTGAATATTTAAAGTTTGAATTAGGTCAGTAATAGCTGTGTTATTTCAATGTTTTTCTTCTTTTTTAATCTAAAGAGTGATAAATTTTGTCATTTAAGACTACATGTGCTATTATTTAAGTGATTAAAAATATTCCACAATGACATTTTTCAAGGAAACAAAAAAAAAACGGAATTTTATTGGACTAAGAAGTATGTGTTTTTTATTGATATTGTAAATATATTAAGGTAAGACCAACCGTCCTCCTTTTATAGGTTCTGTCCATCCTCTAAAAGTGTCCTTTTCAATATTTTAAAACTGATCTGTTAATCTCTGTATTCAGAGATGAATCAAACATGTTTCCAAAATGTCGAAGAATGGTCTGAAACAAATATCACAGGAAATAACAGTTTTCAATGGTAATTTTTGACTTAGTCGCAAGTGTGAAGTGGACAGATATAGAAAATTACATTAAGTTTTTATCGAAAGAAATGCCTGATATTAAAATCGATGACAATTGTCTGTTTGAAGTACAAAGAAGACAATGTATATTTAAATTCAATAGGAAAATCAACATGCTGAGAAATTGGTAAAAGATGGGTGAAATTACTCAAACCATTTAAAAAATGAACACATTCCATATGAAAATGTAATTATTCTTCTTGAATGTACTTTGTGCTGCCCTGGAACTAATGCAGCAGTTGAAAGAGTTTTTTTCAGTTGGTAATGATTTTTGTGAAATGACTAGTAAGAAATCAAAATTGAATGTTAATATTTTAGCTATACAGTGCTTACCGTAAAATTCAGTGTGAAGGATATTTTTTGCCCGAACTTTCCGATACACACTCAGGAACATTGAAAATAGCGACCCAAGAAGAAAGCATCGGATTGAAATGAAATTTAATACACATAATGACAGATGAGAGATTCACTTAATCTCAAAAACAAGACAATTAAACGAATACAGGGTGGGCAACTTCAATAGCGCGTTGGACCACCTCCAGCTGCAATACATGCCACCACACGGTCCGGCATTGAGTTGATTAGACACCTTATGTTGCCCTGAGGCAGATGGGCCCACAAATCTTGAACAGCCAACTCTAAATCATGTACAGAGTGACACGATGTCATCTGCCGTTTTAGCTGATCCCACACGTGCTCTATAGGGGACAAATCGGGGGAGCGGGCCGACCATGGAAGAGTCTGAAAATGACGTAGAAAGTCTTGAGCAACTCTTGCTGTATGCGGACGAGCATTATCTTGCTGGAAAATTGCCCCTGGGAGACCATTTAGGAAAGGTTCTACATGGGGTCGAAGAATATCATCAACGTAAAGTTGGCCCGTTAAGGTTCCACGCATCACAATTAAAGTGGACCGGCTATCATAGCCTATGGCCCCCAGACCATTACACCAGCTGTGCGGGCAGTGTGGGGGGAATTGTACGCTCACCAGGGCACCTCCACACCCGTACACGGTTATTATCTGTCCCCCAAACAAACTGAATTCATCACTAAACGCAACCTTTTGCCAATCTGTGACATTCCACATTGATCTGGCTTGGCACCACTGTAGACGCAGTTGCCGATGTTCCGGTGTTAAAGGGCACTTGGATTAAAGATTTGCTTCTGCAAGGTGTCTGGAAATTATTTGTGGAACAATTGCTACGTCTGCTCGTATCGTTGAACGAGTCACTGTGGGGTCCGCAAGTGCTTGCAGCACGATTCTTCGATCCTCTCTCCTCGTGGTCTTCCTGGTCGCTCCAGACCCGGTTTTCTGCGCGTGGGTACCTTCTCGTGTCCACTGCTCCACACAATTTCTAACGGCACACTCCGAACAATTCACCTGGTCAGCAACACGGCGCGTCAACCAGCCTGCAGTTTTCATCCCGATGATCAGGCCTCTCTCAAACTCGCTTAACTGTGAGAAATGTCTTCTAGCACGTTTACCTGGCATGTTTCGCTTACCAAAGTCTTCCCACAATCGGCGGGTAATCGTCACGTTTATGAATCTTCGAATTTGCGCTGGCTTATATAGTACCCTCTTCCTGATTGTAGCGCTACCTCGGCGTGTATGAGCATGCGTATTGGCACAAAACTTGGATCATTTGCATATCAAATTACGCTGTACTTATTTACAAAGTTTCGCGATTTTACTTAGCTTCCTTCTTGGGTCGCTATTTTCAATGTTCCTGAGTGTATTAGAAAATGATATGTTGACAAATAAAATTCATTCAATGGAAAAATACTCGTTTAAGATAATAATTAAAAAGAATGTAAGCGTAATTAAAGTATTGTTGTTTGAATTAATGAAACATTTCATATTGTCAAGTTGTCATTTTTTCTTAAATTTTTCGTCCTCCTTTTCATTGTAAAAAAATGGTCACCTTATAAATATTGAAGCATTTTTTTTATTAGTGTTTGTTTTAATGTTTATTATTATGATTACTGATTATGAAATAATGAATACTTAAAATTACTTGTTGGCCTGAGTTAGAAAAAGTCACACAAAATTTCATTATTTTAATATAAAATTATTTTTTAAAGTTGAAAATATATATACAGTGTATTCCTGGACAATATTTTTTTCCCCTTGTTTTCCTTGCAGATATCTTTTTGATGGGTAAGATATATCAAATAAATTAATATTAGTTTTTACCAAAAATAGTGTTAATAATCACTTTTTTAATGATATATAGTGTTTACGAATTTAGAATTTGTTTTATGTGGTTTCTATAGTATACTGACGAGAAAAAATCCGATCACCAAAAAGAAATTATTGTAGAGTAATAAAATTTGGAGAAAATGCAATTGTCTAGTTAACATGTTCAACTGATTAAATTTTCAAGATCAAAGGTCTATTTAAGCTCAAGAAAATGTATTTCAAATGTGGAATGCTGTCACACATTAATAGCCGGTGTAACCTCCAGAATTTTGAATGCAAGCGGGCATGCATTGTGTCATACAGGTGCCGAATGTCAATTTGTGATATGGAGTTCCATGCTTGTTGTGCTAAAACTCGGACAGTGGATGATGCTGGAGTTGTTGTCCAATGATATCTCATACGCGATCAATTGGAGACAGACCTGGTGGTCTCGCAGGCCTATAGGTAACTTGTCAACACTCTGTAGAGTACGTTGCGTTTCAACAGCGATGTGAGGGCGAGCGTTATCCAGTTGAAAAACTCCCTCGGTCGCTGTTCACGAATGACTGATTGATTGAATATTAACGTCGCACTTTTGAGCTACACGAGGGCTTTTGGCGACGGACCACGTAATTTTGAACCATGGTCAAGTGACGTGGACGACACCTGAGCTGGCACCCCCCTCTCCTAACTACCACACCACACCAACGGGAGGACGTTTCAGCTCTCGACAGATTTAACGTGCATCGCTGCCCTACACGGCGGGCCTTTAGTGGTACTGGGCTCGAACCCGTGACAAAGCAAGCCACGGTCCGATACCTATACCACTCGGCTACCGCGGCCACTGTTCACGAATGACAGTACTATAGGTTGAATTACCAGATTGACGTTCAAATTTGCTGTCAGTGTGTTTGGGATAACCACGAGAGTGCTCCTGCTGTCTTATATATAGGAAGTTGCTTCCCAGACCATGACTCCAGATGTAAGCCTAATGTGTCTAGGCAGCAGACAGTTTGGTTGCAGATGTTCCCCTGGCCTCCTGACCCACACCAGCACCTCCTAGATACAAGGCCTGACCACTGATTTGTGACGTCACTACTAATACGGGGAAATCGTCCATCGCCTACGGAGCTTCTCTGATGCTTTTTTTTAATACTTTTTGTTATTAAACTAATTATACTCTGTTTTTTACAGGAGATTAAAAAAATAGTAAATTAATCATATTAAATTGTATTTCATGTACTTAAAACATGAGTAAATATTAGTTTTCCTATTTAAATAATAATTGCAAGTATATGATTATCCATTACTACGAACGCATTGCATTGAACATAAATGCATTTATTACATTGTAGCAAATTATAAGAGCCTTTTGTATTCGTATATTTCTTTTTTTACATAACTATGATTATTTCTTAATTTTAAAATTTATCTTCTTATTTTTTTTCAGAATAGTTACAAAGAGGAAAATAAAATTAGAAATAGTTTTCAATACAAAAAACGACATACAAATTTAAAAGCAGTAACTTTATTGGTATCGCACGTCAAGTAGTATTAAATAAATTTCAAATATATTTGTAGATAAATCTACGCCTGTATAATTATAGATATATACAGGAAAATAAATATATACTTAAAAATAGATTACACAGTTTATTTAGCTGTTTGTCACTTTTCTTTCCTTAAATTTTTTGTACTTTTTCTCTCAAAAGTAGTTAAATATGTTTTAAAACTTTATTGGTATCAAATTAATAAACAAAAGTTTGCTGTCTGCATAACAGCATGAAAAATTACCATAAAATAAGTTGACAATTTTTTTTTATTAAATCCATACATATATGATTACAGATACATACATGAAATTAAATATGTACACAGAAACAGATTACACAGTTTATTTAGCTATTTGTCAGTTACTTTTCATTGCTTAAAATGTTTCTATATTTTCCCTCCAACAATAGTTATTCAATTATGCATTGTTAAAAATGTAGATTAAATGTTTTAAAACTATTGGTATCATGCACAGTAATAAGCAAAAATTCTTCACTCTCTTCAATAACAGCATTAAAAATTACCAAAAAATAAAGTTCCCATTTAATAACAATATAACAGGTTATCGTAAAATAAGTTAAAAATATATATTTTAGATAAATTGTACTTATATTAAAGCATAGATATATATACCTAAAATAAATGTATATGTAGAGAGAAAATATAATACACCCATATGTAATTCATTTAGCTAATAAAGTAGGTATTTTTTCAAAGCAAAAAAAAAAAAAAAAAAAAAAAAAGACAAACAAATTTAAAAACAGTAGCTTTATTGGTATCCAATACAATCACAGCATTAAGAATTATTAAATAAATTTGAAATATATTTTTAGACAAAAATCTATACTATATAATTATAGATATATACAGGAAAAATAAATACATACATAAAAATAGATTATACAATTTATTAAACTGTTGTCACAGTTACTTTTCTTTCTTTAAATATTTGGTACTTTTTCTTCCAAAAGCAGTTATACATTGTTGCAAATGGGAATTAAATATGTTATAAAACTTTATTGGTACCATGCATAAATTCATTTGAATTTATCAAGCTAATCGATATTTCTGAGGCAATTTGATGTTGATTATTTTGTTTAAGGAACATATTTTCATAATCATTAGAAAGAAGTTTCTGAACTATTTTATAGTTGTAGAGCACTGCTGTAACAACATATGGAGAAGGGCACAATAAACTTCCTCTGTCTAAGTTACGTATTAAATCATAGTTAGAATTTAGTTCAAAAGATTTATTAAGAACAAGTGATTAGGAACAAAAGTCGCATTTTAATTTTTTAAGTGCTGCTCTAGCACAAACACCAGCTAAATATGTTAAAACAGGTAGATACGGCTGAGCATCACAAAAATCTTTTTCAGATAGTGTAATATTAAAATTATGCAATACTGATGACTCTAAAGGATTTTCATTACACGAATCTTCCAAATGAATGTCTTTTAAGTTAAGCAGGCCATATGTGTTTGAAACCAAAGTTAGAGGTAAAAAATTTTGCATTCTTAGTTTAGCTTCTACTTCATAAAGCTGTCGAATTGATATTAAATATTTTGAGAACCTGAAAGTGTTCTATATTTCCCAAAACGACTTTCTAATGCATCTATTTGAATTTTTCCGGGAAGAAAATATTGAAATTTTAATTCGTTAATGCAATATTTTGACATTTCAAGTTAAGCGTATGTGGTATGAATAAAAGCAAGATGTGTTTCTTTAGTAAGGGTGCCAGTAGTACAATTTTTTCCCTTCCACGAGTCTAACCATGACAAAATTTTATGCAAGAATTCCCATGTTTGGTTGTCTGGAGATAAAGTAATCGGTTGCTGATAAGGATCAAGCAAATTAACTATTTTCCACCATGTACAAATTAAAGAAATAAAAATTGATGTTGTTTCATAACTAATTAGTTTATATTGCTCTCCTAATAGTTGAAGCCCCTGAATAACAAAATTATTAAATATCTTAAGCACAAGTTTCACATTTTGTTTTTCAAGATTTGGTGGACATAAAGCCTTCAAAGTTAAACCATAAGCAAACTTTACTAAATTATTACTTTCTATGTCATATAGTTGTTTAAGTGTAGAGAAATTTGCTTCTAATAATGGAAACTTATGATCTTCAAAATCTGGAAAATAAAAACATTGACCTGTATTTTTTTGATTAATCCAATTGTTACGAATGCATTTAAAAATGTGTACTGAATCAATAACAAAAAATAAAGGATTGGAATAATCAGAAGGATGTGGATATACAATGCTCAATTTAGGAGGAACAGAAAAGTTTGACATTGCTTTTCGATTTATAGAATTATTGTCAGAAACTACACCTATAACTTTGAATCCAATATCATCAAGTTCTACGATAGTTTTTTTAACAACAGCAAACAATTTTTCTCCATCGATTTTTTTCACTGGCATTATATGAGCTACTTCTTTAAGAGGAGAAAGAAGACTTTGAATCCTTAACACATATGCTGAAGTAGCAGCTTGTTTACTGTTATAAGCCATCCCTAGAATATTACCCCTTTAAAATCTAAATATAGCTTTTTTTTTTTAAATGGATTTCGTCAAGCATCAGTATGACAGTTTTGTCAACAGATTTTAGGATTTAGATTTTTTTTTTTCATGTATGCTAGAAAGTTTTCATTTGATTGTTCTGTTTGAGGGTTAGTTTTTAAAGATGTACAAATTTTGCGCAAAGTTCTGGGATGGGGAATATTGAGATTTGTTGAATTTCTTAAAAATTTATAGGCATGAGGTGATATGGATTGTAATATACAAAAAAAAAACATCATTTCAGAGGAATATATAAAAGAAAACTTGTTACTAGTTAAAAACTTGAGTTGGTCAATTAAGAAATGGAGTGCAACTTTTTTATCATCATCTAAATCTGAAAACATACTTTCTAAATGATTAACAATAAAACCAAATGCTGTAGGAAAATCATGGGAGCTTTTCATTTATATTCTGAGAGCCAGTTCGTGTAATATTTCATTTACAACAATAACATTATTAACTTTTACAGGAAATTTGTACTTACCAAATTGATCTATCTTTGTTTGACCTATGTGAATTGTTAAAGATGTCTTTATTTATAATCACTGATGCTTTAATAACAGGAGATATTATTGTGTCTAGCATCATTATTATTACTAGATCCTTTTTAAAAATGACAGTCCATATGTCCTGAAGCTCCTCTGCATTTAAACACTCACCACTCTACTAATTCTGGAAACGATGTAAATGATTTCTTTTCTTCGAATTTTTCCTTGGAAATAATGCTTGCTTGGATTGAGCGTTGTAAGTGCTCATTTTCTAATCTTTACAGTATCTGCTCAGGACATTCATGAGCAGGATTTCCAGAGTTAGAAAGATATGTGGTGAAATCTGTATAAAAATAGTTGGCACAGCAAAATTTTGTAGTCTGAAACCCTTTAAGGGCACACATATCTTCTCTCCAGTCTTTTCATTGTAAGCTTTGGTGTATCTTCGTATTGCATCATCCGAAAAGTGTAATTCACAAACCTATAAAATTAAATATATATATAGGTTGTTTTGCATCAACAAAAAATATTTGTTAGAATTACCAAAAATTTCTCTGATAATTTGATTTTTTTTAAATGAAGTTAACCAATTGTGAGGTTAACGCTGAGTCATGTTTATCTGTTTTCAGCTTACTTTTAGAGCTTTATTTTTTCTTACTTTTAAAAAGTCATCCTAATAGTTCAAAAATCAGCTAGTTTTTTTTTTGTTGTTGTTGTGAATGTGTTTTGCATTTTGTATCTCACATCATATTAATATACAAAATATACAATAAATGGTTGCTTATGTCTATATTTACATTGACTACGAGCTATATATCATAATGCGCTTTCTTTGCTAACAAACTATTAATACTTAAGGTACTTTCGCTGATTCTACGAAAAGGTATTTGGTAAATGACACAAAAATAAAGCAGCAATAGCAAAAACACTAGACAGTTTTTGTCTCATTAACAATGCTTGTTTGGGCTCATTTTTAAAAACATAAATTTTATTAGGGCTACAAAATATTTATTTCATAAACAAAACACCTTTATCATTATAGATAAATAAAAATGAATTGCCAATGTTTAAGAAACTGACATGAAGAAAAAGAAATGAGTACATTTTCAAAGGTCTTATCGAACAACCTATTACAGTTATTTGTAGACTTTTAAAATAAAGATACTATTACAATTTCTTCATAAATAGAATAAAATTTAAAAACTTACTTTCGAATACTTTGATGGAGCAAAATCTTTTCTTGAAATGGCTTGTATCCATTTATTTCGAAGAAAGTCCTAATTGGGAATCCAAACATTTGTCGTGTCCCAGTATGTTTATAATTGCTATTGCAATTCGGTTAAACTTATTTTTTTATGATCTTATCCAAAATCGCCACAAATAAATTGAAAATCTGCAATAAAAATGTAGAAAGCAGTGAACTGTACAGCAGCAACAATCAAAATGGCGTAGGCGAGTAAAGTGAACTTCAAATCAGGCGGGATTTCTATACCTACTATATGTGACTTCACAAGCCTCTCTCATTTCAGTAGCCAGGCCTTGTATCTAGGAGGTGTTGGCTGGTCGCCATTGCCGGGCGCCTGGCTCGGAGCTGTCCATGAAGCAACCGATTTCTAACAGTTCGTTGTGTGATAGTGGTACCAACTGCATTTCGAATTTCTGCCGCAGACGCAGTACAATGCGCCACAGCCGTACGCCAAATACGTCGGTCTTCCCTCTCATTAGTGCCACGTGGCCGCCCGGAACCCGGTCTGCTTGAGGCAGTACTATCCCTTGACCATTGCTCCCAACAATCATGCACAGTAAATACATTCCTACCAAGTCTTTCTGCAATATATCGCGGAAAGAAAGTTCACCTTCTCGTAGCCCTAATACACGACCTTGTTCAAACTCAATGAGTTGTCGATAATGGCTTCTTCGTCTTTTTAAATGTATTCTTGGCTAACATCAACTCATTACGCTAAATTTCACAGATAAGTTGAATGGTTGATGGAGGGCCTGCTTCCCGCAGGGAAGCTTAAACTCCTGTCATGGAAAAATGGGGAGTGAACATTGGTTCGGCTTTACCTTACCCCTTTGCTGCTTTAAAATAATTATAGTTAGAGATGAAATTAAAAGTTAAAATTAAGAATTTACATGATGATAATAAAGTTGCGTGAAAGTTTAAGAATCATTAGGGTGTGAAAAAGTGGTGTTGAAAGTGGGTGAGAGATTACTTTTAATTATTTAGTGTAATTGTTTGTGTATGTGCAGGAAAAACAACTAAACCGAAGGATGGCTAGGAACCGAAGGATGGAGACCGAGCTAACGCCGTCGGCTTGAAAATTCAGAATGGAGAGGGGAAAAAAACGAGCGACGCGGAGAATTCGCGTCGTCGAAATCAGCCCTCGGTCTGAAGAGTCGCCCATTGGAAGATGGTGAGTTCGGATAATTTTGAAAATTGCAGTGGAAACAATTTGGAAAAGAGGAATTTAGATAAGAATATTTCGAGGACGATTAAAAAGAGGATTTGAATTATATTTTTTAGTATTGTCTATTGCTCTATTATCACGCGAGTCTATTTTTTCAAAGAATTCAATGGCTATTTTCTTGAATACTTCTTTAAGAGTTGTGAGCCTTAGGGCAGATCTGAGGTCGTCATTTCTCATGAACCAGTCTGCGTTTGTCATAATTCTAATTATTTTGTTTTGAACAGTTTCTAAAGTTTTTATGTTAGAATAAGCTGCGTGCCCCCAGATTGGACATGCATAAGCGAGAACAGTTCTGAGGATCCTTTTATAAACAAGCATTTTGTTTTTAATAGATAAACATGAATTCCGGGCAATTAATAGGTAAACTTTAGCCACGGCAATATTGAAGTTTCTGCGAACGTGTGTTATATGTTGTTTGAACGTGAGGCGTTTATCTAGGATTACACCTAGGTATTTAGTGTTGCGAAACCAGGGGACGTGGGTGTTGTGTAAATACAAATCAGGTGGTTGTTTTTTTAATGTGGTGAGAGAAGAAGATGGCCTCTGTTTTTCATACATTTAACCCTCTGAGAGGTTAGCTTCCTCCTGAAAAGTTATTCCGAAAGCGTTTACTCTTATTTTGCCATTCGCTTTAAAAATGCAACAGACTTCTTTCCTTTCACCCTTTTAAAACTTGGGAAGTCGAACGGGGACAATTTTATGACTCAGTTCGGTCCCTTTGTAAAGTAAGAACCAAGAGATCAATCGTTTACAGCTAGCTGTCAAGTTGCCTTGGGCAATCTTGTTTGAAAGTTGTAGTGCAACTGGGTCGTTTCCCAGATATGTTTAGTCACAGTAAAATTAAAACAAAATGAAGAGTGGAAAAAAGAAAAAAAATAGTGTGTTAGAAGTTGAAAAGATAATTATATTTTCTTCAAAAAAATTTATTTTTCTATTTTTTAAAAATTAAATATATATACATATATATTGGTATTACGATTTGAACCAGAAAAAAGCATCCTGTATTCATTTTTGAATATGAGAGTAAGAAAACGCGCTCACTTTCCTGTTTTTTTAAAAAAGTAATGAGGTAAAAAGAGCGAAGGCCCTATATCTTTTTTTGAACAATAAGACAATAAATGGTGCATACGGTGATATACATACGATGATTATATTTATGAAATAAAACCGATCTTCCTCTGTTCAATTATATTTTTAATTTAAAATAACATAAAAAAGATTTCAACACTTTTAATTTATTTTAATTAAAATCATATAAATGATATTTTTATGTTAACTGAATATTTTTCGGAAAAAATCTAAATTTTCATTCCTAGTGTTCTCCTTTTCGAACTTCTTGTATTAAATAAAAATTTCTTTTCTACATCGGCATTTGTGATGGACATAGCACACATTCAGTCAATAATTTTTAATTTAAATGGGGGATATACTTCTTCAAATGCGCATGACAGTACTTCTAACCATTTTCTACTCAAGTTAAATTTCTTATCTTTCTGTTTCTTTTATTACAAGGAAAAATGTCACACATCGATAACTACATTCTCACACAATTCAGTCATTACAAATTCTATTGTGAGAAAAGTTCTCCCTAATTAATTTTGTCTTTCAAAACAGTACACTTAAAACAATTTTGTTCAGTGAAGTTAACCGACAGTTCCCCAATGTATTCATACCAAATTTTAAAAAACAAATTTAACACTTGGAAATGTATCCTGTATTAAATTTTTCAGTATACACAAATATTTCTTGCTGTAGGGAAGATATAGTATGAGAGAGATGTGGTGTGCGGTTGTGAAAGAATATTTTCGTACGTGTAGACTATTTTTGAAAATTTAAATATCACTGAAGCTGATCATATAACTGCAAATGAGCCTTATTTTAATGTGTGCTGGTATCAAAATAAAACACTTTACAATATTAAACAGCCTATGGGTTTATATTCAATATCAAACTATTCGCAAAAGGGCTTACAACTTCTATTCAAATTGTAAAGAAACTGAAATATAAATATATCTTACTGCAGTCAAAAATATTCATAATATGTAAATATCCTATTCCTCCACTTATTTCAGTACATTTTAAAAACTGTAGCTGAATGCAATTTTTTATATTTATAAACGAGGCATAAAAGCTCTCACAGTCGTAAAAATGTCTTTATCATTTTTAAATATACTACTATAAAACGTATATGGATTGTAAGATCAGTTCTAAAATCCTAAAAGCTTTTAGAGGAGCAAAAAACATTTAATTTTGGATTGATCAAAATTTTAATATAATACACAAATATACATGTTATTAAGCAAATACATTTGAAAAATCAAACTTCCTTCTGAAATAAATGTAATTGAAAGAAAAATGTCTAATTGCAAATGAGTGGAAATATATCTTTATCAAAGGGGTATCCCCAAAGTGAGGCAATCCTCAAACTTAAAACTCAAACTCAGTGGCACAACAATCCATGAGGGCCAGGAACTACTATGCCCATCCCAATATACGTGACCATTGGGCGCTGAGGTGCATGAACAGATGTCCCGATTTGGTGGTCTGTCTGAAGAGAGACCTTCAGTGTTTAAGACCCCAAGCAAGCTTGGTACTCATTTATCGACCCAATGTAGCGGGGATGAAAGGCAGAGTCGACCTTGCCCAGCCCGTTAATAGAACCCAAGACCTGTGGTGTGGAAGCACGATACACTACCACTCGACCCTATTCGGTGAAAAATAAAACTTAATGTTAGAATCTTATATAATTCCCTAATGAATGAGGGAGTCCAAACTTTTTTTTCATGTAAACTGTTTAGACCGAAATGGTTAATTATGAATATTTCACAAGTTGCATAAATTAAAATTAACTGTTATAGTTTACATAAATTTTTAAGAGTGCAAAAAGTGTATTTTGGCTACACGAATTAATTTTAAAAGGAATACGGTTACGAAAAAGTAGTGCAAATCTATCTGAAGTATGGTTGGTTACCTTAGATATTGTCAAACACAACAAAGTATTGGGAGCCAATTCCCCAATTCGTTGTTATAAAAATGTATGGAAAATTACAAGACTTAGTTTTTGCATTTGTAATTTATATATATTTTTTTTTCCTGAGAGATTTAAAAGCTAAAGCGGCATCCATCAAAACCGCGGTTCCCTCTCTTTTTCCAGATCGCCCCTGACTAAACCGGCTCTGCCATAGTAAGTGAAAATGCCATATTTTGTTTGTCAAGATCATTTTATAGCAGACTGCATTTTCATGTATTTTAGATGGTCGTTTTATATTTTCTACATCAATATCTTAATGTCTGAATTTAAAATTACATAAAATTCTTGACATTCGCATCAATGACCATTATAGCTTTTATTAGTATATGAATGTGTCATCAAACGATTACATGACTTTTATTAACATATTATTTTAACCATTTTTAATTAATATTAAGTATAACATAACGCACACAAATTTTCTGAACTTTAAAATAAATATTTCGAAAACTACTTCAGATATACTCAAAATTTTTCATTCCTACGCTTTAGCTTCTCAGTTTTGCTTCTATGTAAAACTTTATTGTATATTCGTCGATTTTTTTAGTATATTTTTTGCTCTTAGCATGCAGTTTTCAACTGAATTGTATGAAATCTTCGAAATATATTAAAAAATACCAAAGAAGCTATATAATAAAATTTGAAACTTATATTATACTCAAAGAGTTGCTAGAACTTATGGTAAATAATTTTTAACTGCGCGATGCATTTTTTTTTTAAATTTCAAATGGAATTTCTAACATAAAATTTCTAGCTTTATACGGTCGAGATTTCAAAAAATATCCAGATTTTAATTACTTATTCAGTTAGCCTTTAAAAAAAGATAAATGTTGAGGTATTTTGCATAAATAGATATTTTTGAAGAATAATTCGAATGTTTTTGAATAGCTCGAATTTAAAATTGATTTTTATGTTTATTTATATCCATAAATGTCTACTGTAAATGTTTCCGTATATTTTTGATTACCATTTATTCAAACATTCAAGTTATTAAAAAAATGTGGGAAAATCTTCATTCATGTTGTCTTTGATGTAAACTGAAGTTCAAGCACTTAAAATTCAAATATAATTCGGTGTATTTTAACAATATATAACTAGGCACTGTACGTAAACTTCCCTGAACACTTGGGCTTTGAAATCTAAAAAAAAAAAAAAAAAACTAATAGATCTTAATTAGGTTTTTTTTTTTCGTTATTAATTTTATCAAAATGTAAGAATATGTTTCAAATTATTTGATGAAGTTTAAATTTATTCATTTTTAGTGGTTGGAAAGTTGAAAAGATTTCAAATTTTAAAGTGTTTGGTGTTTTATTAATTTTTTTTTGGCATCTTATAATGAAATAATCATGTTTCAAAAACTGAAAGCATTGATTAAGATAAGAAAAATGAAGCGAAAGAATATACTTTAAAAAAGATAATTTGTCTAACTATATAAAATAGCAGATTGCCCTGACACGCCCCAACTTGTTACAGTTTCAATTTAATATGAAACCAAAAGGGAATTTAACATATTTTACTTATGCGTTGGGACTTTCAAAACTTTTAAAATACAATCTAACAAACAAACACTTCCTGGGGTCTAAAGAAATTTCCCCCCGATTTCTTACGATTGCTCCAGGGTGAAAACACGGGGTTCCCTGCGAGCCATAAAACTTCCTATCAGTGTCCTGCTGTGTTGCTTCCACCATCCCTAATTATCTTTCAAGATGTTAAACCTTTAAAAGGGGGAAAGGATTTCAGAAAAGTACGGCTAATCCGCTTTTGAAAATGTTACTTGAAGGCAAAAAAAAACCCGTGCAGTGCATTTTTGAAGTATCTTTACAATGACGGAATTTTCCGTGCTAACCGCTTGGAGGGTTAATGCGATTTTCCAGATTGAGAACCATTCTTCTAATTTCGCTAAGTGTTTGTGTAGAAAGTGTATGATGAGAGCTAGTTCGTTACTTTGCGCGCAGATCGAGATATCATCAGCATACATCCAAATTTTGGTCTGTCTAGTCCTAGGAATATTTTACATATAGATATAAATTTCACAGACAAATAACGCTCACGAATTTTACAGCGCGCATTTAAGGCAACCCTGATTTGCAAGTTCTGAGTGGTGCTACTAGCGCCATACTTAAGCGCGAAATGTGAATCGATGTCATCTAGAAAAAAAATTTGATTGGAAAGGAGACGCCGAACAGTTCAGAGTCAGGGCCAATCCTAGCAGGTGTGCAGCGCGTGCACCAAACGCGTGCGGCCGAAACAAGGGGGCGGCAGCAGGCCTCCTACAATTTTTTTCGATCAAGCAAAATTTTTTGTGAATTTCTCAAAATAAAATTTATAATAAGTGGAATAAATATGCTGAATTTTATATAGTTATTGAAAAATCAAAATAAGTCCTGATTTCCCAATAGCATAACATACTTCGAGAAAAATAAGAATGGATTTCAAAATCTGAGGAACATTCCTTCTCATCAGGGGTGTATCAGCCTGCCTTATCGGGGAGCCAGTATCAATGGCACAGGCACCCTAGCTACAGGGGCACCGGACGTGTGTAAGCAAAAAAATCGTAAAATGTTATTAAAAGTTATATTAAGAGTTCCTTTCCACGATTATAAAATAGTATGTCACTGGCTTCAAACGATATAAATTATCCGTGTAAATTCTGAATCTCACGTCCTACTATAAAAAAGTTTAAAAGCTGGTAAAGTTACTCAAAATAATGAGAAAACAAGGAGTGGTATGTGGTCAGAAAGCATGGAAACATCGACAAAAAGATCGACACGAAGGCTTGGCAGTTGGGATTTTTTTCAGAAGTGGTCCAGTGAAAGAGAATATTATATTTTATTTATCCCCGTTCTCTTTTATTTCTGTAACGACCAAAAGACCGGATGTGCATTCAGTCAGAAAGGGATCTGCTTCCCGTTCCAAGAAAGATCTAGCCCATAAGCAGCAGAAATCTTCTGTCACCCTCCAAGTCTATAGTTAATTATTCTTTAACGAGTATTCATGAGTTCTCAACTCTGAATACTCGTTAAAGGGGGAAGGGGAGGGGGCGTTAAGGAAGAAATTTGACACATCGGACAAAAGTAACGAAAAGCACGATGAAGATTTATGACATGCTTAAGGACGAAGAAAAGAAAGGGGCAGAATGACCCTCAGGAAAAAAAAGACCCCCTTTCGAAGAAAACTGAGAAAATTCTGCGTCAATTTGACTTCCGAACTAATTTCTTTTAGACAAGACAAACATCGGAACAACAAAAACGTTTAAACAACAAAAAGGTAACTATATTTTCACTTTCAAAATTCTCTTTTCGATTTTTAAGATTTAATGCCCAGGTATTTTAATCATTGCAAAGATAAAGTGAAAAAAATATTTTGTTGAATTTGGGATATAACTATTTTATTTATTTATTTATATAAATATAAATAACTGTCATCAGTTTCTTAGAATACTTTCATGTTGATTAACATATTTAAGTGTATGTTTTCGTAGCTTGAATGTACATTAATCTTAAAACTTTTTCAATTGGCATTGTTATTCAAATGAAAGAATATTATTTGCCTCTCGTGTAAAAGTAATTTCTTTAGTCACTTACGAAAAACGGTAGTAGTTCATTTAAAATACAAAACACTAATGAGCCTTTGAGTATATTCATTAATTATTTACCATACTTAAAAGGATCCTAACAATAGCTCGAAATTGAAATAAAACGTATTTATATTTATTTTGATAATTTTGTTTGTAATCATAACGTGTATTACGATAATTTTGATTAGTAATAAATGAACCAATCTATAATTTCTAAATATTTAATTTAAATTGCTTCAAACTGTGAAAAGAATTTTCAAAGAAATAAAGTATGTTAAGTTTACTTAAAGATACACACACATTTTTTTTGTTCTTTTTATTGAGGTAACATGTGAAATAAACACATAAATTTTCTAATATATTCTAAGACTGCTAAGAGAACCATTATTTGTAAGATTGAATTTGAAAAGCACAAATTCTTTTTTCTTTTTGTATTTATTGCTATTTCGAGTGCGATTTGCACGATAACTTCTTGATTAAGATCTTTTACCCAGAGAATTGGAAAGAACATTTAATTCAAACTAATAATTAATTATGTGTGTAATTAATTATAAAAATACATAAATATCATATAATTTTTTTAAAATATATATTGTATAGTATTATGTATGCTTCTAATAAAGTTAATCAAAATTCATCTTTAACAATCTATAGCAATACTTAAAATCTTTAAAAAAGGCAACAATAAGAATGTCAGAACTATATTGCAGAAATTTCTTATAAAAAGCATTTAATGAAAGGTTTATTTTTACAGAACAATAATAAATGTTGAAAAAATATAGGAAATATTTTTTTAGCTGATCCTAGTAGTATAAAACTATTTAATTAAAGGGATAGCAAAACGCATTACAGAAACAAAAATATGATAAACTCAATTTATAAAATAGAGAATTGATTTCAAACAAAACAGAAATGTGAAAAATTATTCAATAAGTAGTAAGGTTGTATAATCTTGAGCATTTTTAATGTAATTAAAATACAAATTTAGTTTAAAAATTTTAGATTTCTTTCGTGATATTGTGGCCTTTGTCAAAAAGTTTTGAGTTATCTTAGAAATTTCAAATTATTCTAAAAATGTTTTATTGTTCTGTTTAGTTTCAGAGTATTAAGATATTTGAAAAAACAAAGAAACAAGTAAAATAATAATATTAATATTTTATTAACTTATATTTAGAAACTATAAAAGGAAACTACAAATTCAGAGTATTGTTATTGTGTTCCTAAGCTTAAAAAAAAACCCTTAGAATTTTTGAAAGCTTACTTTTGGTGGAGATATTTTAATAATTTTGAATAAGTAATCTGGGGAGGCCCAGCTACGTTTTGTTCTAGAAATGAAACTAATATGATTAAACAATCAACTAATTAAACAAAATATGTTCGTATTAAATCACAAATTTCATAATTCAGTCAGAAAATTTGAAAAAAAAAGATGAAATGTAATTTTTTAAGAGTTTGGGGGGAAAATTAAAAAGCTTAAGATTATTATTTTAATTTTCTAAATATTTCATGGAAAAAATTTACAGTTTGCAATAATAAATAGTAAACTTTTAAAAGTTTGAAAATTTAGATTCGATTAAAAAAGAATTTATTTATTTTTTAATTCAAAATTTATGATTTTATTTTCAAGCATTCACAGAAATTCCTTCCACACTGCTACAGAAAAATAAATTATATGACTTGGAATCGGAAATCGTCCCTCGGGAAGACCCGAGGCTTTGTGATAGCATGAAAGTTGCAAAAGAAATCGTCTCGACTTCCCTAATGTAGAAAAACTTTTAAAAATATTTTTAACTCTACCGATATAAAATGCATCAGGTCAGAGATCTTTCTGGGTTTTAACCCGACACTTCCCACGCAGGGTATGTTATACCCACTGCCTACCTTTTTTCAACGCTGCTTCTAAACATTTTTTGGAAATTTGATAGTTTCTTGTGCAGCTGACTTTAAGGTCATATCCTTTGAGGGCCCTTAGCTTATAGGCGAATTCTAAATATATATTTTTGGATACCGCCTCTTCTGGTATGTCATACCTTGCGCGTGGATTCAAATGCGTTCTGAATGCATGAGCACGTTTTAAATCTTCCTTATACTATGGCGTATTATTGTAGTTATGATGAAGAAATGTGATGTTTAAGTAATTTAATAGATACAGTACTTAACAGATATAGTACAACTGTATTTTCGGATGAAGAAATTCTTTTCGTGATTATGATGAGGAAGAATCAAATGATGAAGAGTATAACAGTAAGTATGATTTCTCCACTGAAATCGATCCAGATTTAGAAGAGGGAGACACAGTTTGAAATACATATTTTATATGTATAGACACATTTGGGGACATTTGGGAAGAACGTGACTTTAAAGGAGACGACTGGTACACATCCACTTTCAGATGAATTTTTGAAAAGAAAAAAAACCTATTGCTAGAACAATAAGAGAAAATGAAAAAGAAATTCCAAAATAAGATATAGATGGTATACTGCTCTTCAATGAAATAACTTCATTCAAAGATATTTTTCATGGTAAAAAACAGCCAACTGAGATATTAGAAATTATAGTGAAAAATGATCTTATTCTCAATTTCGCTCTAGCATTAAGAATTTTTTTAACCTAACCTGTTTCTGTCGCTTCCGATGATAAAAGTTTCAGTAAATTAAAAGTCATTAAAAATTTCTTGAGAAATAATACGACACAAGAAAGGCTTTCAGATTTGGCCATAGTCTCAATTGAATCCAAAATCTCAGAAAAAATTGATTTAACCGATACTATTAACAAATTTGCTTCTCAGATAGCCAAAAAAGTTACTTTTTAGTTACAGTAAAATCTGGCATATAACGCTGTGTGTGTGTGTGTGTGTGTCCCTACACATATTCGCCTTATAACACGCACACCCTATTTTACGAAGAAACCTGAAATGCATGTGCGCAATAATCTTGTGTTTTGAAGTCCTTTATTCGAATATTATTCCAAGCTTTAGTAATAATAGTGTACTTTCAGAATTACAACCCATTAAGTTCATAATGAATGTTATTTCTTCCACCAAAACAGTATGTGATGACCCCCTTGGGTCACACCTTGAACACCAAGATTAATTTGAGGCAAAGAACCACCAAAAGCCATTTTGAATAATAATATTATTTATTTTTGTTATAATTTCCTCAAAAATCTCTGATAACAAATAATATAATTATGTTACGTCATCTAAAGGGATTTGCCTTTATATTAAATTAAATTACTAAGATTACGATTGATTACTAATCTAGCTCAACTCAAGTAAGGTTTACCGAAATAGGAGATCCGAGAAACACACGTATTCGAATTCTTAATTGTCATTAACTTTAACTAAGTATCTCAACCTGACGCTTACTTTAAGCGTACGTGAATTATATTTACCGCTGGCTTATATCAGCTTTCTGGTACGTCTAGGACCACGACGTCTTCACGAATCTAATCTCTTTGAATCTTCCAGTTTTACTTTTAACATTGTTGGCTTAATAGCCTACCATCATCTCTCTTGCTATCTCGCAACTCTCGACTTAAATACCTTATCTAATTTGAATATCCCAAACTTCTTTTTGAAGTTGGTTGGAAATAAACGCGAATTTATATTCCCCAGAAAGACGCCTAAGAAGATTAGTGGAAAGGTTCAGTACAGATTCGTCACAAGTATTTTGATATATGTTAAAAGTCTGATCTTTTTCTAAGCCCATCTTTTTTGTATTTTTAAAGTTCTCATTTTTATACCCGGTGTTTATTTTTAGGTTGTTGTTTTTGTTTCATCGACGGACCAGCCACGCTTATTTCTTTTTTACTTTTTTTATTTAACCACACAACATATATCACACAATATATATATGCTATTTACAAGCGCAGCAAATTTTAAGTAATTTTTATTGTGAGCTTCGAGTATTAGAGTCCTATATTAATGCTCACGTCTGAGTATTAAAGAGAAATTTTCTCGTCTATCTCGTTCCACAGAAAGTTCTCAACTGCCGGCACAGCGCGGCAAGGAAGAATATTTGCATTTGTACGCATGACGTTGGCGCGCATGCGCCAACATCCCGCCCGGCCTTGCCATGTTCACATGCAAGAACTTACAAATATCATAATTAGCACAATATATATAAATTTAGCACATAATTAAATACAATGATTACAACAATTTAAATGTAATAATAAAGTTAAATCAACAATTTTACACAAATGAAATATAATATAGCAATACATATACACACAATTTACTTAGTATCAATTGGGAGAACAGCTATTTTACTAATAGCTCTTTTAAATTCTCCTGATTGAGTTTTAACCTTGACAACTCTCACTTTTCCATCTGACCCATGATATACTTCTAAGATTCGACCTAAAGGCCAAATATTTATAGGTAAGAAATCCTCTTTGATTAAAACCATTTGACCAATCATTAGATCATTTTTTACAGTTATCCATTTCGATCTAGCTTGCAGTGTATTCAAATAATCAGATTTCCATTTTTTCCATGTGCGTTGCACAACCTTGGTAATCCCTTCCCATCGACTGAGACGATTTTCATTTACATCTATTAAATTTGGCTCAGGTATTGATGTTATAGGTCTCCCTATCAAAAAGTGACCAGGGGTCAAAACATCGAAGTTATCTGCGTCGCTACTGAGAGGAGTCAGTGGACGCGAATTTAATATTCCCTCTACCTGAATCATAATAGTTTCAAATTCTTCAAAGGTAAAGTGAAGATTTCCTATCGCTATTTTAAGATGGTGCTTCACAGATTTTACACCTGCCTTCCAAAGACCTCCAAAGTGAGGGGACTTGGTAGGTATAAATTTCCAATTAATATTTTCTGACACGAAATATTTAGCTAAATTTTCATCCGGAAAATTAATTAATTTATGAAATTTCTTTAATATGGAGTTTGCTCCCACGAAATTAGTAGCGTTATCTGTGTAAATTTTGGAGCATTTACCCCGTCTACTAGTAAAACGTTTAAGCGTTGCTATCAAAGCATCGAAAGTGAGATCCGATAATAACTCGAGATGGATAGCTTTCGTAGAAAAACATATGCAAACACAAATGTACACTTTATTTAGAGTTCCCTTTCTCTGATTTTTATATTTGACTAAAAAGGGACCGCATAAATCAAGTCCAGCAATAGTAAATGGGCTCGATATGTTTACTCTTTTACTGGGCAAATTACCCATAATTTGTGAAGAGAGAATGGGTCTGCTTTTGAAGTATGTCACACATTGATGAACGGTTTTACGAGCGATGGTACGACCGCTCAAAGGCCAAAATTTTTGTCGTACAGCATTTAACAATCCCTGTGGGCCAACGTGAAAGAGTCTTGTATGCAAGCTGTTAAAATAAAGTTTACTTAATTTTGAACCTTTTAGTAAAATCGCAGAATGTTTATGGAGATATGGCACAGAAGCATTTTCTAATCTTCCACCTACGCGAACTATTCCTTCCCCATCTACAAATGGAAATAAATTAGAAATACTACTTGGAATTTCTTTTTTATCAATCAAGGATCCTTGAGCATGCTTAATCAATTTAATTTCTGACTCCTTGAATTCGGCTACAGTTAGAGAGAGGTCCAACATTTTTGGACTTATTCCTACAGTTATAGTTGAATCTGAAAATATAAGACAAAATGTTAATAACTTTGAAATAATTATTAGAAAGTTCTAAAAGTTCGTCAAGGATGCTAGAGGAATCGCTATTCACAGCAAGACAGTCTCTTCACTTTTGTCAGCTTCAGGCAATTTTTTCCTTTCTTGAACTACATTCTCTTTCTCATGTTCGGTGAGGTAGTCTAACTCAGAAACCACTTGCTGAAAGTTTTTAGGAAATTCAGAATTGGACAAAAATTCTGCACCTGTCCACCACCTGGAATTTGACACCAGACAGTCAGAGCTCAGTCCACGAGAGAGGAAGTCTGCTGGGTTTTCCTTACCAGCACAATAGTACCATGAGTGGGGATCTGTTAGGCTGGTTATTTCGTTGACTCGGTTAGCAACAAATTGCTTCCATCGGGTCTTGTTACCCTTTATCCAAAACAGAACTATTTTGGAATCAGTCCAGTGATATTGTAAACAGGATCTTTTAAGATTCACGATCTTTTTCACCTTAGATGCCAGACGAGCAGCGACTAGAGCTCCAAGTAATTCCAGTCTGGGCAGGGTTACACAGTTTAATGGTGCTACACGGCTTTTTGAAGTCACAAGTTTAACAGAAATTCCATTCCTTGACATTGTTAACAAATATATGGCTGCGCCATATGCCTTTTTGCTGGCGTCGCTAAAGCTATGCAACTCTACATCATCTTCCAGCAAAGTAGAATCTAGAACTAGTCGAAGTATTTTTAGATTTCGTAAGTGGGGTAGCTCCTCACGCCATTTTTTCCACTCCTTTTCAATATGAGTTGGCAAAGGGTCGTCCCATTGAATTTCTTCTTTCCAGAGATCTTGAAGGAGGCATTTCATTCTAACGGTGAAAGGAGAAATTAACCCTAATGGGTAAAAGATCTTTCCAACTGCTTGCAGTATGAAGCGTTTCGTATTTTTATCTAAGGAAACAAATTACAATAGACTTTTAATATCTGTAGTCAAGTAATCTTCATTGGTGTTCCATGATAGTCCTAAAACCTTTGTTCCATTTGCTCCTAAACTTACAGTTTCATGTACAGGATGTACATTAAAATTTTCTTTCTTCCGTTGCTCCATTAAATTAGCATCATCAGTAATCCATTTTCTGAGGTCCATTCCAGCAGCTTCCATAATATTTTTTGCTCTTCGTGAAGTTTGAAGAGCTTCTTCAAATTTGTTACCACCGGAAATAAGATCATCAACGTAGAAATTTCTATCTAAAAGTTCTACAGTGTCAGGGAATTCATGTTTATATTTCTCAATATGATGCCTATTCGTGGCTGCCAGAAGAAATGGACTTGAACTTACACCAAAATTTACTCGATTAAAACGGTATACCTGTAGCTTAGGCCTTTTATGAACACACGGTTCGTCATCACTCCAGAGAAATCGAACGGCATCTTTGTGTTCGTCAGCAAGACAAATTTGTAAGAAAGCTTGTTTAATATCAGAACAAAAGGCTATTGCATTCAATCTAAAATTAATTAATATGTCTAAGAGATTGGGATTTAAATTAATTCCTGGCCATAAACAATCATTTAATGAGAGTTCATTATTTTGATGACTTCCAGCGTCAAATACAATTCTTGTTTTTGATGTTAAGCGACCGTCTTTTCTTATGGCCTGATGAGGTAAATAATATACAGGTCTTTTTAATTTATCTGTAATTTCGGTTTTAACTTCTTCTATAATACCCTGTTCTGTGTAATCGCGAATGATTTCACGGTATTGCTGATATAATTCCGAATCATGACCACAAATCTTCTCCATAAATTTTGGAAACGTCGTTTAGCTAGGGGATAATTATCGGACAATTCATTATAGGATTTTCTAAAGGGAAGTTGCACGATATAACGGCCTTTTTCGAATTCAACAGTTTCTTTAAAAATTTCTATAGCTTGATCCCTTTCATGAAGAACTGGATCATCTCGTATCCCCAAACCCTCTAAATCAAAAAATAATTTTAAAGTATCTTGAATAGAGTCATTCTTTACTAAAAAACACTGTCCTTGTTTATTAATTTGTCTTTCTTCAAGTTTACCACACGCATTCCACCCAAATTCGCTTTCTTTGAAAAACAACTCTTCATTTACTTTATACGCATTCTGTTTTAAAACTTTAACCCTCCAACTGGACAGAACGGATTTTTCCGCCCTACTAGAGAGGCTTCGAAAATGGACTGCACGGATTTTTCTGCCTTCAAGTAACGTTTTCAAAAGCGGATTAGCCGCACTTTTCTGAAATCCTTTCCCCCATTTAAGGTTTAACATCTTGAAAGATAATGAGGGACGGAGGAAGCAACACAGCAGGAGTTTTATGGCTCGCAGGGAACCCCGTGTTTTGACCCCCCCCAATCGTAAAAAATCGGGGAGAAATTTCTTTACAACCCAAGAAGTGCGTGTTTCTTTGCTAGCTTGTATTTTAAAAGTTTCCAAAAGTCCCAACGCATAAGTAAAATATGTTACAATTCCCTTTTGGTTTCATATTAATTTCAAACTGTAACAAGTTGGGGCGTGTCAGGGCAATCTGCTATTTTATATAGTTAGACAAATTATCTTTTTTAAGTACATTCTCTTTCGCTTCATTTTTCTTATTCAAAGCTTTCAGTTTTTGAAACATGATTATTTTATTATAAGATACCGAAAAAATTAATAAAACATCAAACTCTTTAAAATTTGGAACCTTTTCAATTTTCCAACCACTGAAAATGAATAAATTTAAACTTCATCAAATCATTTGAAACATTTTCTTACACTTTGATAAAAATAATAACGAAAAAAAAACTAATTAATATTTATTAGTTTTTTTTTTTAGATTTCAAAGCCTAAGTGTTCAGGGAAGTTTAAGTACAGTGCCTGGTTATATATTGTTAAAATACACCAAATTATATTTGAATTTTAAGTGCTTGAACTTCAGTTTACATCAAAGACAACATGAATGAAGATTTTCACACATTTTTTTTATAACTTGAATGTTTGAATAAATGGTAATCAAAAATATACGGAAACATTTACAGTAGACATTTATGCATATAAATAAACATAAAAACCAATTTTAAATTCAAGCTATTGAAAAACATTCGAATTATATATTGTTCAAAAATATTTATTTATACAAAATACCTCAACATTTATCTTTTTTAAAGGCTAACTGAATAAGTAATTAAAATCTGGATATTTTTTGAAATCTCGACCTTATAAAGCTAGAAATTTTATGTTAGAAATTCCATTTGAAATTTCGAAAAAAAAATGCATCGCGCAGTTAAAAATTATTTACCATAAGTTTTAGCAATTGTTTGAGTATAATAAAAATTTCAAATTTTATTATATAGCTTCTTTGGTATCTTTTAATAAATTTCGGCCGCGGTAGCCGAGTGGTATAGGTATCGGAACGTGGCTTGCTTTGTCACGAGTTCGAGCCCAGTACCACTAAAGACCCGCCGTGTAGGGCAGCGATGCACGTTAAATCTGTCGAGAGCTGAAACGTCCTCCCGTTGGTGTGGTGGGGTAGTTAGGAGAGGGGGTGCCAGCTCAGGTGTCGTCCACGTCACTTGACCATGGTTCAAAATTATGTGGTCCGTCGCCAAAAGCCCTCGTGTAGCTGAACAGTGCGACGTTAATATCCAATCATTCATTTAATATATTTCGAAGATTTCATACAATTCGGTTGAAAACCGCATGCTAAGAGCAAAAAATATACTAAAAAAATTGATGAATATACAATTACAATAAATTCTTACATAGAGAAGCAAAACTGAGAAGCTAAAGCGTAGGAATAAAAAATTTTGAGTATATCTGAAGTAGTTTTCGAAATATTTATTTTAAAGTTCAGAAAATTTGTGTGCGTTATGTTATACTTAATATTAATTAAAAATGGTTAAAATAATATGTTAATAAAAGTCATGTAATCGTTTGATGACACATTCATATACTAATAAAAGCTATAATGGTCATTGATGCGAATGTCAAGAATTTTATGTAATTTTAAATTCAGACATTAAGATATTGATGTAGAAAATATAAAACGACCATCTAAAATACATGAAAAATGCAGTCTGCTATAAAATGATCTTGACAAACAAAATATGGCATTTTCACTTACTATAGCAGAGCCGGTTTAGTCAGGGGCGATCTGGAAAAAGAGAGAGGGAACCGCGGTTTTGATGGATGCCGCTTTAGCTTTTAAATCTCTCAGGGAAAAAAATATATAAATTACAAATGCAAAAACTAAGTCTTGTAATTTTCCATACATTTTTATAACAACGAATTGGGGAATTGGCTCCCAATACTTTGTTGTGTTTGACAATATCTAAGGTAACCAACCCTACTTTAGATAGATTTGTACTACACTGGCCTCAAAAAGTTAAGGTACAACCGGGTTTTTGTGTCTAATTTGCAAATGAATGAATGTAGAAACAAAAAATTTGGAGGATATGTGCATTAAATAGTTTTTTATTGAATGCGTCATAGAAATTTGTATAAGTGTATTGCATAAACGATTTATAACAAAAAAAGCAATCTCTGCGGAAAAGTCCATTCTTGGAGAAAACAGCACATCACAGTTTTATGTGGTAAAATGGCATAAAAACAATACAAAAATGGGTTCTAATAAGGAATGTGTCCACCCCTAACTTGAATGCATTGGCGGCATCGATTTCCCATGCTGTTTATTAAGTTGTCGGACACCGGAATAGGAAGCGAAGACCAGACACAGAGTAAGCCTTGTTTCAGCTCATGTAACGACCTTGGAGGAGGATTTAATGCAGCAACCTCTCTGCCAAGATAGTCCCAAAGATGTTCTATCGGATTCAGGTCTGGAGATCTAGCTGGCCATTCCATTCGTTCCAAACCGTGATCCTCCATATACTCCTCAACAATCCCAGCTCGGTGAGGTCGTGCATTATCATCCATCAGAATGAAGTCGTTACCAATAGCAGCAGCATATGGGCGGACATATGGATCAAGGATCTCATCCCGATATCTAAGACCAGTTACGGTTCCTCCATGGAACACATACAGGTCAGTGTGGCCACCGAGCGAGATTCCTGCCCAAACCAGGATTCCACCACCTCTATAACTGTGTCTTTCAACAGTGTTGGATTGATGGTATCTAGTGCGCTGTTCCCTCCAGATCAGTAGACGCCCTGAATCACTCTCCATTGTAAATCTGGACTCGTCTGTGAACAGCACAGAAGCCCATTGTTGCTGCGTCCAAGAAACATGTTCTCTTGCCCAGCATAAGCGGTTCCTTCGCTGTCGTCCGTTGAGGGAACGCACACAACTGGTCTTCTTGCATACAGACCTGCATTGTGAAGACGATTTCGCACCGTAGTAGCAGAGATTCTTCTTCCTGATGCTTGAAAGTGGTCTGCAACGAGCTGCGGCACAGTAGTGATTCATCTCCTTCGTGCCGAAAGAGCTAGAAAACGGTCTTCTGCAGGTGTTGTAGCTCGTGGTCGGCCTGGAACAGGTCTTCTGGACACAGAATCTTCGGATTGGTATTGATCCCAAAGTCGCTGAACAACACTACGAGACACATTGAGACGTCTAGCAACATCAGCCTGCGACAATCCCATTTCCATCCATCCAACTGCCCGCCACCTTAACGAATTGGGTAAACGACGCCTCTGAGACATTTTCTAAACTCTATTGACTATTGTCACCGAAACTGCCAACAGCTGTTGAAAATCAACACAACTTACACACAAAAGTACGAAAGCTTGATATTTGCATATTTTTCTCTCACTCATAAATATACGTTCTTTTCTATAAAATAAAAGTTGTAGCAATCGTTTTTGCATTAATGTTTTTAAAGTTCGTTATTATCATTCATGTAAACTATGCATTTTATTGTTACTGTCATTTTTTTTATGGTGAGCTTCGAAAAACATGTTGTACCTTAACTTTTTGAGGTCAGTGTACTTTTTCGTAACCGTATTCCTTTTAAAATTAATTCGTGCAGCCGAAATACACCTTTTATACCCTTAAAAATTTATGTTAACTATAACGGTTAATTTTAATTTATGCAACTTGTGAAATGTTCATAATTAACCATTTCCGTCTAAACAGTTTACATGAAGAAAAAAAAAGTTTGGACTCCTTCATTCATTAGGGATTTATATAAGATTCTAAAATTAAATTTTATTTTTCACCGAATAGGATTGAGTGAAAGTGTATAGTGCTTCCACCCCACAGGTCTGGTTTTCTATTAACGGGCTGCGCAAGGTCGACTCTGCCTTTCATCCCCGCTACATTGGGTCGATAAATGAGTACCAAGCTTGCTTGGGGTCTTAAACACTGAAGGTCTCTCTTCAGACAGACCACCAAATCGGGACATCTGTTCATGCACCTCAGCGTCCAATGGTCACGTGTATTATGATGGGCACAGTAGTTCCTGGCCCTCATGGATTGTTGTGCTTCTGAGTTTGAGTCTTAAGTTTGAGGATTACCTCACTTTGGGGATACCCCTTAGATAAACATGTATTTCCACTCATTTGCAATTAAACATTTTTCTTTCAATTACGTTTATTTCAGAAGGAAGTTTGATTTTTCAAATGTATTTGCTTAATAACATGTATATTTGTGTATTATATTAAAAATTTGATCAGTCCAAAATTACATGTTTTTAGCTCCTCTAAAAGCTTTTAGGATTTTACAACTGATCTTACACAATCCATATACGTTTTATAGTAGTATATTTAAAAATGATAAGGACATTTTTACGACTGTGTGAGCTGTTATGCCTCGTTCATAAATATAAAAAATTGCATTCAGCTACAGTTTTTAAAATGTACAGAAATAAGTGGAGCAACAGGATACTTACATATTATGAATATTTTTGACTGCAGTAAGATATATTTATATTTCAGTTTCTTTACAATTTTGAATAGAAGTTGTAAGCCATTTTGCGAATAATTTGATATTGAGTATAAACCCATAGGCTGTTTAATATTGTAAAGTGTTTTACTTTGATACCAGCACACATTAAAATAAGGCTCATTTGCAGTTATATGATCAGCTTCAGTGATATTTAAATTTTCAAAAATAGTCTACACGTACGAAAATATTCTTTCACAACCGCACACCACATCTCTCTCATACTATATCTTCCCTACAGCAAGAAATATTTGTGTATACTGAAAAATTTAATACAGGATACATTTCCAAGTGTTAAATTTGTTTTTAAAATTTGGTATGAATACATTGGGGAACTGTCGGTTAACTTTACTGAACAAAATTGTTTTAAGTGTACTGTTTTTTGAAAGACAAAATTAATTAGGGAGAACTTTTCTCACAATAGAATTTGTAATGACTGAATTGTGTGAAAATGTAGTTATCGATGTGTGACATTTTTCCTTGTAATAAAAGAAACAGAAAGATAAGAAATTTAACTTGAGTAGAAAATGGTTAGAAGTACTGTCATGCGCATTTGAAGAAGTATATCCCCCATTAAAATTAAAAATTATTGACTGAATGTGTGTTATGTCCATCACAAATGCCGATGTAGAAAAGGAATTTTTATTTAATACAAGAATTTCGAAAAAGAGAACACTAGGAAGGAAAATTTAAATTTTTTCCGAAAAATATTCAGTTAACATAAAAATATCTTTTATATGATTTTAATTAAAATAAATTAAAAGTATTGAAATCCTTTTATGCTATTTTAAATTAAAAATATAACTGAATAGAGAAAGATCGGTTTTATTTCATAAATATAATCATTGTATGTAATATTTATTCTGTTATTGTTTAAAAATGAGATAGGGCCTTTGCTCTTTTTACCTCATTACTTTTTTAAAAAACAGGAAAGTGAGCGCGTTTTTCTTACTCTTATATTCAAAAATGAATACAGGATGCTTTTTTTCTGGTTCAAATCGCAATACCAAAAATATATATATATATTTTTTAATTTTTAAAAAATGACAGAAAAATAAATTTTCTTTGAAGAAAATATAATTATTTTTCAACTTCTAACATACTATTTATTTCATTTTTTCCTCTTTTTTTTTACCTTTCATTTCGTTTTTATATTTCTGTGACTGAACATATAGGAGAAAGAAACACCGTATCTTTTTCAAAGAGGATTGATCAAGAGAGGATATCTACGCTTTCAAAGAAGATTGCCCAAGGCAACTTAACAGCTAGCTGTAAACGATTGATCTCTTGGTTCTTACTTTTCAAAGCGACCGAACTGTGTGGTAAAATTTTCCCCGTTTGACCACCCAAGTTCTAAAAGGGGAAAGGAAAAAAGTCTGTTGCATTTTTGAAGGGAATCGCAAAATAAGAGTTAGACGCTTTCGGAATAACTTTTCAGGAGGAAGGTGTCCAGTTAGAGGGTTAAAAAATATATCAGCACTTATCAAAGCGTGAACTTCGTTTGCTTCATAAAATGATTTGTCAGCTAACGTCAAAAACTTTGGAATTTCCACATTGGAAATATCTAAACTTGAGGAGGGTGTAAATTCAGTTATTTTGTCTACAATCAAGAAATCTACTGGTTCAGCAAAACTGCTATCTTCGTATGAAATAATTGTTTTTAATTTCCATTTTATGTTCTGTGATAATCCATTTAAACCGGATACCGGTGTCTTTATTTTTTCATTTTTTATTCCTAAGCAATTACTCATTCTTTCTGTAAGTACACAAATATTGCTCGCGGATTCGATTATAGCTCTTAATTTTATTTTTTGATTATTTGCTCTGCGAACATATATTTCTGCTGTTGAAAACAGAACATTTTTATTTATTTATTTGATCGGGCCATGTGTTATTAGTCAACACTGATGCCGGATTATTCGGATTAGAATTCTTGTTAACTGTTTCGCAATATTCTTTTTCATTTCCGTTATCTAAAGGATTTTTTATTTTCGATTTATTAGAATTTCGAGTACAAATCAAATAACTGTCTGAATCACCGCATTTGCATCGATATTTGGAAAGGCAATTAATTTGAATATGGTTAGATTTTAAACACAAATTACAAAATTTGTGTTTGCGAATGAATTTTAGTCTTTCGTCAATACTGAATTTTAAAAAAGTAGGACATTTATATATTGGATGTTGTGACTTACACACTATACAATTCTTGTTTTTATTTTCGTTAACTATAAAAGCTTTTGGCTTAGAATTGTTGGAATACATTTTATTTGGGTTTACTTTAGCATTTCTATCAGCAGACACAGACAATAAAACGGATTCCCGTTGTTCTAAGAATTCAATAAATTCTTGACATGTAGGAACGGTTTTGGATTTAAGTGATAATTGAAAATTTCTTCTCGATTCTCTATCAAGTTTTTCAACTAGAATATTAATAAGTAAAACATCGGATAATTTATTTTGCTCATATTTAAGTACTTTTAATGCTCGTAAATTTTTTTGAATGCAATCAATCATATTTCTAATTTCTGTGGAATTTTCATTTTGTATTTTTTCCAGCTTCAAAATATTTTGAATATGAATATTGATTATTAATCATTCACACATTTTCGTATCTATTTTTTAAAAATTCATATAAGGAATTAAAATTATCAAAATTACGGCATAAATAATTAACTTCATGAGTTAAACAAGATCTGAGGTGGTAGAGCTTCTGAGATTCACTCAGTAGTATGTTATTTGTGATCAGATTGTCAAATAGGATTTTAAATGAACTAAATTCTTTATATTTTCCCGAGAACTCGGGTAAAACTAAAGGAGGTATTTTAGTTTTTATTTCGAAATTGTCATTTGTTTTCATTACTGCCCCAGAACTTGATTTCTTAGAGGAGTTAAGACTAGTTTCAATTCTTACCTCTAATCACTCAAGGCGGACTTCAAGAAGATGGAGATCTTCGTCGATGGCAGTTAATTCTGCATCTTTCACAGTCGGAATGGCGTAATAGTTGTTGCGAAGTTCCTCCACATTTTTTTGTAGTTGAATCAGAATTCTTAGCTTTACTTTTATTTCAACCGAATCGGTTTCTTCGTTGACACTTTCAATGAACGTTTCAATTCTGCTTATTTTACCTTCCAAGGTACTTTTTAATCTGTTTTGCATATCCATAATCCACTGATCGCTCCTGGCACGAGCGGAACCAGAATGTTTATTTTTAGGTTGTTTTTGTTTCATCGACGGACCAGCCGCGCTTATTTCTTTTTTACTTAACCACACAACATATATCACACAACATATATATGCTATTTACAAGCGCAGTAAATTTTAAGTAATTTTTATTGTGAGCTTCGAGTATTAGAGTCCTATATTAATGCTCACGTCTGAGTATTAAAGAGAAATTTTCTCGTCTATCTAGTTCCACATAAAGTTCTCAACTGCCGGCACAGCGCGGCAAGGAAGAATATTTGCATTTGTGCGCATGACGTTGGCGCGCATGCGCCAACACCCGGCGTATAACTCGCAACCGTAAATTTCGATCATATTTTTTGAGTTAAAAGTTGCGCGTTATACACCGGATTTTACAGTATAGTTTATTACTTAGTCTTAGTAGAAGGACTGATTTATATACTTTTCGTTTCACGAGATTTGTGCCTTAGTATTCATTTTTATTAGATTGTATTTTTTGAGTAAATTCTGTTGTTTTTTGCATTTATAATTATAAAATGTTTATTTTTACTTTAAAGGTCATATTTTTATTAGTTTATTATTTTGTTAAAGCATTTTGTCACTAATATAACTCATTATCTCGCCAAAAAATGAAGTTCCGCACTTCAAATTTTATTTGAGTTACTATTAATGTGTTTTACTTTTTATTCCTATATAAGTAGATGATTTTTTAACATCAACGTTATGTATTATTCAAAATATGAAAAGTTCTCTAGGGGGGGGGCACATTAGGTGTTTGCACGAGGGCGGCCGATACCCTAGGATCGGCCCTGTTCAGAGTATGTGTCTGAGCTGCCCGATTTTTTTCACTTTAAGACAGAGAGAACACGCAAGGTCCTTTGCATCCCTTTTAAGGGCTTTTATGGTTAAGGGGGTTGCTTCTAATTGATTGTTTGCGAATAATGAGTGACTCAGAATCTGATACGGATTCTCTGAAATCGGGAATTTCATACAAGTCACGATCAACCATTTCTTCACTTTCCGGAACTTCAACGCCAAACATCCCTGTGTCTGATTTTTCTAGAAGCAGGAAAGCAATGTCATCAATACAGCAGCTGGAAATACTGATCGATGGTTACAACAGCACTGGCGTAGCCAGCCCTGAGTGGGCCCCGTATCAAAAATTCTTTGGTGGCAGTTTTTTGGAGAATAAATAAAAATTATCTCAATAATAAAACTTATTTGAAAATGTTGTTGTTGTTGTTACTTATACCGGCTGATCGGCATTAGCATCAGATCAAAGCGCACGAAATTCATCATGGCAAGGGGCTAGTAGTACGTCTGTCGTTAGCCGTAGCTTTGAGCACCATGCAGGTGACAATACGATTTTGCTCGGTTCCTTCCCAATTTTGAGGGAGAGCACCCTGGGTGTGAAAAGGGCCTCCCACCTCTCTTCCCTTTCCACCAACCTCACGAGTAAGTAGAGTAAAATAAGTATACATAGGCATATGTATTAAAAAAAACTTTTTTCTTAAAAATTAGCTTAGTTGTTTTGTATGAGCTTTTTTCGATTTTTTTTCTGTAAACGCATTTATAATAATATCTATAGCAGATGATTTTAGTTTTTAAACTTCATCCGTTTCTGTTGAATGTATTGTTTTGTCCGAAAACTAATTTTGGCCTATCAAATTTCTGAGATGATTTTCAATAATTTTTAGCTTAGAAAAACTTTCAGCTGTTTCAATTGTGGCAGGAAGGATAAAAAATAGTAGGCACGCATTAATAATTTTCGGAGAACTGAAAATTATTAACTATTGTTCTGCGAGTTCTTTTATGGAATGGGTTTACTCAATTATTTTTATTTCATTATTCATGATTGATGTTCCGTAGAATTAATGCATAACCTTCAAATCTTGCAACAGTTTTCGAACAGTCCCCATTTTTTTTTTAAATATATCTCTGCGATAGTGAATATCTGCGATTTTGAAGTATATTTTCGAAATCAGAGAAATTCTAGGAATAACACTTTTGACGAAAATTCGTTATAAAAGAATTTTAGTTTGGGAATCTATGTTTTTGAAGTTAACTTCTTATGGCACGGTAGGGAGAAATTTCCGTTACGCGTTATCAGTTACGGTTAGTGATGAAGGTAAGGTAGAAATGAATGAAGTTCCAAATTTTCCTCTCGTTTTAAAAAACGCCATCTAATTCATACTATCTCAGACAAAAAATTATTACAGAATCGGAAAGATCATTCTTTTCGCCACGATATGGTATATTTTTTTCAACAAAATAATGATATTTTCTATTTTTTACGATTTTTTTTAAATTAGTCAAAATTGATGCTCTTTTATAAAAATGGTTTCTAAATCATTTCCTTTAAGTTTCCTTTCGAGTTAATGAATTGATATTTTATTCTAAACAAGTTCATGCTTTTCTCTTTTAGAATCAGTCATAAAAAAAGAAAAACGACGAAATCTTTTTTTTTCGATTTTTCAAAAAATACTCAAAATTTTAATTAAATATTTAATAACTTCATTATTTATAAAAAAAATAATCTAACGAAACTTTTTTTTCCATATGTAGAATAGTATTATCCGTAATCTGTTCAAAGATTGAAAAAATAGATTAAAAATTACGGCTTTTAAAATTTCTTTTGTATTTTTCGTCTATTAGCTCTGAGCTAGCACCCCCAACTCCCTCTCCTCATTCAACTGCAGCTTTAACAAGTCTTTCTTCTTTTAGATTTGCGATACATACTTTGTTTTGTTTTACGTTACCTAGAAGTCAAAATATAAACAATTTTATGAATTAAAAAAAATCGGAAGTGAGTCTTTAATCTACCCGAAGTAGGCATTTAAATGGTTCAAAATCGGTCAAAAATTAGTTTATGGAGAGTTTGTTGGATATACAGTTTTAAAATTCTTTTAAGGAAATAATACAAATAATCTATTGTTTTAAAATTTAGTGGCAACACAACATTTCTTCCAATAGTTTGGTAATAAAAGATTGTGTTTACAAATTTTTTTTTTTTTTCAATCGAATGGAATTTCTAAATCCAGCTTAAGAAGTGAGTTTTTAAATCATATATATGCTTTGGTGTAATTAATTTGATTGTTGTGAAAGTATTATATAGTGCTTCATTAATTTGTATTTTAAAACTACAGTGGGCAGTAAAATTTTTTACAAACATGTCCCAAATTTTTACTGGCTCTATGTAACTTAGAACTAAAATCATATAAAAAAATGAGTATGGTTTTAAAAAATTTAAAAATTTATAAACGTTCCATGCGTTTTGATTTTTTAAAAAAATTTCATATTTTTACCTGATTTAACTTCTTTAAGCAATTCTTTACAAATGTATGCATAAGCGTACGCATGTTCCGTTGGTGTGTGCATGTGTTACAACAATTCATAAATCTCAAGGCAACACATACTCAGAAATTGTTTACGAATACGATCGATGTCACTCTCAATCATTATTATACGTTGCTTTATCACGTGTAACGAGTATTGAAGGATTATATATTACGACTAAAAATAATGATAAAACATTTTACCATTGTCGAAGACGATCGTCATCAACAATTGATTTGAAAGAGGAGTTTAAACGACTTTCATTGCACAAACTACAAACTATCAATGAGAAGATTTGATTAATTTCATAACGAACAGACATGGTTTATCGATTTTTACTTTTAATTGCCAAAGTCTTACAGCTCACGCTGTAGACTTACAAGATTCAGTAATAAGCAATTCAAATATTTTAGTTTTATCAGAATCTTGGCTGGGCAATGAAAAAGTGATATATCTATTCCGAATTTCAACTGCATTGTGAAGAATAAACGACCAAATATGAGAGCAGGAGGAGTTGCGATATATCAAAATTCTAGCGATGCTGTTAACATTATAACTCCATCAATGGAATGTTCTGTCAGTCAATCCGATATTTATGGTACCATACAATCTTCAGTGGGGGATTTGTGCTTGGTTGAATGCGTAATAGATAATGGACGAAAAATTATAATTGTAGCAGTATATATTACTCCGAACAAAAAGTTGGATGACGTAATCTAGTTCCTTCATCGATCATTACTACCATACACATCAAGAGGTTCTGCTTTACTTAATAAAAATTATGATAAAATACCTATGATTTTAAGTGGAGATTTTAATGTCAATTTTGCTTGGCAAATCTCTACAATTGATTGAATTTTTAAAAGACAATTTCATCTTATCTCTACAAAACAACAAAATAATATCAACGACAAAATCAAATACTACGATTGATACAGTCTTTTCGAGATACTTAAGCGATATTGAGTGCAAAACCTACATTCCTTACTTTAGTTACCATAAGCCTTTGATAACAAAAGTATGTACTGAAGCACCCATAAGCATAATGGAAATAGACTAATAATGATGATACTTTTCTCAAAATACATACAATAAAAAATTTTTTAGTATTATGTATTAAGAATGAAAATTTTGTCTATACTTATACCCTTTCCATCCTAATTATTTTTTAAAAATACAGTTTGAAATAATAATGATAATAATAAATTTGTTAATTATATATAAGATTACTTCAAACTAAAACTTTATTATACAATTCAATACATGTAAGCCAAAGAAGTTAACTTCTAACGTGTGTTCACACTGATACACGCTTTCTTTTTTTAAAAATATCTTTACCTGTTGCCGTTCTAAATTATTTAAATGAAAAATTTTAAAAACAGGTCTTAGTTCGTTGATGTTTGTATGTCTTGTGCTGAGTTTCTAAAATATATTTTTACTTAGAGAGTATTTTTCTTAAAAGTATGTTTTTCAATTCCTACTATTAGTTCACTCTCTTCCTATATATATATATATATATATATATATATATGTCATATATATATATGTAAATATGTCATATATATGTATGTCATATATATATATATATATATATATATGTAAATATGTCATATATATATATATATATATATATATATATATATATATATATATGACAGGTTTCGAGCCAGAATAAGACTTAACTTTAAAAAGGAACGTTATTCAATCAATTCTCGATATCATCTGACGCTAAGAGGCAGAGAGAAAAAAAAAGAACGCTTCAGTGAAATCTAAGTGTTTTACCACGTACGCCAGCTATGTGAAGTATCTCGTATTTTATGATATGTACTTGAAAGTTAAGTCTGGCATATAAAGTTATTAAATATAATGATCTGGGATCAGAAATGATTAGTGGTTAGGCCATATGTTTCGGGGAAATATTTGGGTGATTAATTTAATGCTTGAAGATGTAAGGAAAAATAAAAGTTAAGAGCTATATAGGGAGTTTAATTTTAAATATCTAATTTAATTATCCTTACATTTATATATATATATTGTTCAAATTTTCAATCGTTAGTAAAAATACTTTATATTGATCCATTCAAAATCAAATACATTTTTAACTTGTAGTGGATAATACTTGATGTTAATACAGTTTTTTCAAATATTATTTCTTTAATCCTATTTAATTAATGAATAGTAACAAACAAAAGTAATAGTCCAACACCATATATAAAAAGGAAAAACACTCGTTCCTGTAGCGCAATGGACAGCGCGTTTAACTACAGGAGCGAGTGTTTGTTTTTCCTTTGTGCGTTCCAGCGCGTTGGACTTCTAATTCAAAGGTCGTGGATTCTAATCCCACCTGGGATGGGCAAATATTTGAGAATGTGACTTTTTTTACTATACTATTTTATTAGAATAATTAAATTTAATTGATGAATAAATCGTAGCTCAACACCATATATAGAAAGGAAAATGGAAAATTGCAAAGGAAATAGCTTTCTATTTTGTCACTTTATATTGTGATTCTGTCATATGTATATACATATTTATATTAATTGTAACTATTTAATAAAAAGTAACTAAAATAAAATGTTTCTTTGTTGACCCAAGTAAGAATTGACTTATTTTTTTTATATTACTTGTTATTGTTAAGCTGACATAATTTGACTTCTCTTTTTCTGATATACTCTGATTGCTAAGTTAGTAATAAATTTAAAACAATCACACATAAATAATTACAGACAAAATTGATGCTATTAAATTATAGGACCAAATCCATAAAAATAAAAAAAAAACATTCTGTTGCAAAAACAAAAAGGAAAAAAAACTTAAATACTACCAGAATCACATTTTTTTGTTGTTGTTTTGTTTATTTTGCACTTTCAGCTTTGTTAATAAACACAAAAAGATTTTCCAATACTTAGATATGACCGAGTAATGATAACGATTAATTTTGCAATAGATTTCAATATTAATTTTCAAAACATTTTGGAGTAAAATTTGGTTTAAAAAACAAAATTTCATTTTTTAAAAGTAAATTAGAATCCTCAAATTAATTTTGAAAAAAAAAATGATTTGATGGTTAAGTCTAAAATTCAAATAGGAGGGGGAAATTCTTTGTATAGTGTGAAGGAAATTCACTAGATTAATTCTTCTCTCTCTATATATAAGCTATGCCAAATTAATAAGGCTGCTAATTTAAAAGGTCTTTTCTTCTATTCAAACACAAGATAGATTATTAGAAAAGGTTTTGTAGAATTTTTTATTTTGCCTATAATTAAGTGAATGTAAATATTTTATGCTTCCATGCTTTTAAAGAAGTTTTTAACGAGTTAATTTTAAGTGAGTTGCAAACTAAACAAACAATAAGAAAAGCTTTTAGCATATCGTTGCTTAACAAAAAATCATACTTGCCAAATTTTGTCTGCGGGTAAAAAAAGGAAAAGAAAAGGGGGATTTTTTTCTTATTTATAACTTCTGCATAACCCCCTTGTGAGGCCGACTTTTGAAAACCCCCTTCTAAGTTGATCTCTGCTCAACAAAAGTAACCTGTTTTTCAAATTTCAAGGTTGTAGGTTTAGGGGTTCATAAAAGGGATTTTTTTTAAAAAAAATATAACACCCTCGTAAAACCCTTGGGGTTGATTTTCAGAAAACCCAACTTGCTCTATAAAACAAACACGCATGCTAAATTTTAAGTCTGTAGGTCTAATAGTTCACAAATGGAATATTTATCTATATATAGCACCCCTTTAACCCCTCGCAATATGCCTTGGGGATCGACTTTCGTAAAACTCCTACTTATGTTGCTTTCATAGAGTAGAGATCTTATATCTCTACTCTATGAAAGGAACATGGCACCTTAGTTTCAAGTCTGTAGGTCTAATAGTTCAAAAACGGAAATAATTGTCTATAACGCCACTTCAACTCTTCGCAATCCCTTTGGGGGTCAATTTTCATAAAAACCTCTTTTGTTTTGGTTCTCTAGCCAAAAAAAGGAACATGCCTGCTAAATTTCAAATATGTTGTTCTATACACGGAGAAAAAAGATTTACTCAAAAATGAGTACGCAGATACACTCAATTTGAAATGACTATGATTGCATCAGATTTGACCGCATGCCTTGATTGAATTTGATTCCTTACATATACTCAAAATCCCCAAAAATGCTAATTAATGCTTTCGGAAAAATTAAAAAAGATATTCAGGATTGCAGAAACTCTTTTAATATATCGGCTACATATTTTGATAATTGGGACTTAACAACAAATTTAATTCTCATAAATCTTCCGAACTATTTTTTGTATCTACCACGCTACCCTCGGAAGAACACATGAGTACAAGATTGTTTTGATTTTTGAGTAAAATGTACTCATTTGTATATTTCTTAAGTAACTGCCTTTGAACGAAAAAATTTAATGGGATAAATATTCACCTTATTTTGGCAGATTAGTGTTATAAATGTAATATAATTTACTTGATTCATAATAAGTTATTTTGTTTAAATTATTCAGGCAAATAATTGTGTTACTTTGGAGTACTTTTAAGGTGACCAGATTTTTAAAATGAAAAGGAGAACGAAAAATTTAAGAAAAAGTTACAACGTAAATGTATGAAACATTTTATTAATTCAAACAAAAATGCATTGTTTCGTTTCTCAATATATTTTATAATTTATTGGAAATTTCGGAGCAAAAATTACCTTTCATCTTTACTATAAGTACTGCAACTAAAAATATCAACATTCAATCTTGATTTCTGACTTGTCCATAAATTACGAACTGAAAAGACTCAACTGGTACATTAGTTCCAGGGCAGCACAATGTAAATTAAAAAAGAATAACTAAATTTTCTTATGGGATGTGCTTATTTTTGAAATGGTTAAGTATTTCGATCCATCTTATCAATTTCAGCATGTTGTGATTTTCCAATTGTTTCAGTTTTATTATAATTTAAATATACATTCAGTCTGAAAACTGACCATTGGCAATGATTTTAATATCAGGCATTTCTTTTGATAAAAAAATCAACACAGTTTTCTATATCTGCCCAATTTACTTGTGATAAAGTCAAAAAACACAATCGAAAACTGTTATTTCCTGTGATATTTGTTTCAGACTATACCTCGACATATTGGAAACATGTTTGGTTCATCTCTGAATACAGAGATTAACAGATCTGTTTTAAAATATTGAAAAAAGGAGGACACTTTTCGAGGAAGGACAGGATCTATAAAAGGAGAATGGTTGATCATCTTAATAATATTTTAACTTTACTTTCATATTGAACTCGAAAATGCCTTGCATGGTTTGAAAAAGGCAAGTTTACAAAATAAATTTTCGTTTTCAATTAGTAATCTTTTTAGACTCTTTTATAAGCTTCACCTGTATGTAACGGAATCTTCGAACTATATTTTTACCCACTCTAAAAGGTCTGATTAATTCGAAATTTTGCACACTTTTCAAGGACTGATGACAATAGAATAATATTTTGTTCCATTGTCCTGATAAGGATCATGACGATTAACAATTTTCCATTTCCAGATTTGGTGACTGAAAGATTGTTACAACTCTAAAGCGAAAACACTCATGTCAGTAATTTCTTATTATAATATAAACAATTGCCCACTTTCTTTGAAAATGGAAATAAATAAATGATAGTTTAAAAATTAAAAAGCATGCTTTTATTGTAGATCGAACTAAAAATGAAAAATAAATTACAGTTTAAAAAAACCAAAAACACGCTTTTATAGTTAAACTAAAAAGTAAAAAATAATTCATAATGTAAGAATAAAATGATTAACGAGAAAATATATATTAATGTTATTGTGGTAAAAGCGTGGGGTGCTTTTGTTCTACATTTTTACACTAACTCGGCATTTCAGAATAGAACTAGTAAGAAATTATAACAATTGATATTGAGCACCTCACATTTTTATCACAATGACATTGTCTCGCTAATCATTTTATTCTTATATTAAGAATTATTTTTTCCTTTTAGTTCGATTAACTATAAAAGTGTTTTTTATTTTTTTTAAACTATAATTTTTAGGAGTCTAATTTCTTGTAAGTTTTAAAGAACCTTTTTAGCTTATTAGTAAATTTATGGAAAATGCGTTAAAAGTTCTCATACAAAATTATTTAAAGAGCTTCAACAATTTCAATATACTTTATGATTCCTTTCACTCTCATTTTCGAATATTGAAAGAATCAAAATTTACTGAACAGAAATTACAGAATGAACAAAATTAGTTAGTAAAATTGAATGTAATCTATATTTCAAGAATGCTTTTTATTTTTAGACATTACATATAAATATTAAATGTTCTTGATTAATAATATTTAACGACTTTTGTTTTATTAATAATTGATCGACATTGTTTAAATTGGATTTATCAGTACTTACATATTATCACAACCTTTTGGCGACATTATATGAAATGAAGCATATGATTGGGGCAATTCAGCGCATATGACACATGCGAAATTGGTATTGCCAACAATTATTGCCATGTATGTAAGTACTGATTTATCTTATAACCCTGCATCACTCATGCGAAAAAAATGGCCTAAAGTTCTTGCGCAGGGTCTCTCACACCCCCAAGGATGTTTACGTTCTGATTATACCATAAAATTTGTATAAAAAAGAAAGAAAAGTAGGAAATACATTATGTTTATTACATTTTTCACTCTTAAATTTAGTTTTACTATTCTTTTTATAAGGGCATTCAGCACATTGTTTATATACTCCTTTAATCTAGTCGTGAGTGAGTGCGATGTTTTCACGGGATCTTAATTTTTTAAAAAAATCTTTATCTTATTAAAACTAAACATATTGGAGTAAACTTTGTTTTTTAAATTTAAAAAAAATTTGGAATTTCTTTTTTTATTTTCTCTTATTGTTCCAGCAATATTTTTTTTTCTTCAAAAGTTCATCTGAAAGTGGATAAGATGTGTACCAGTTGTCTCCTTTAAAATTACGTTCTTCCCAAATGTTTTTGTTTCTCTCTATATAAAGCATTTATTTTCAACAGTGTCTCCCTCTTCTAAATTAGAATCGATTTCAGTAGATGAATCATACTTGCTGTTATACATTTCATTCTTTCTCATAACCGTGAAGAGAATTTCTTCATCTGAAAATCTTCCCTTTTCTAAGTCCCGTGATCATGCCTGTGTGATCTAGAACTTATGGAATTTGGAATGATTATAAACCATAAATTTTTTTGGGGATATTTTATTAGAGCAAGGATTTTACATGAATTTTGAAATGGACTTAGGCTGACAGAGAAAATCAACTGGTCCTAAAGGAAGGTAGAGAAAATTTAGGTACTTGCATATTATCGCAACAATGCCAACGTTCAGAATACTTCATCAAGTTAGCGACCCTGATCTTCCACGTGTTGTACATGCTTAATTGACACAACCACGTATTTAATTTCATATAATCTGGACAATAAAGTTGCGATAATATGTAAGTACCAAAAATTAATACACCTTTGGTACAAAAACTCTTGTATGAAAGCATGTTACATACAAGTAAAAACATAAGAAATCTGAGTAAGGAAGACATGAAGACCCCATTTTATTTGAATAATACTTAGTTCTAAGTTTTATTACTCAGTTGGGTGAGTTGGAACACCAATTCCTACTTTAGCATTCATTTTGAAATTTTTCAAAAGAAAGTGGTGGTTAGTTATAAATGTAAAACATGTTTACATAGTCCGAAGTAAAGTTCTGTAGCTCATCTCTTTTATTGTTGTACAAAGTAAGTCAAAGATTTTCTTTGAATTTTTTTTTCTTGTACATAATTTTGTTTGTAGCATTAAGTACTAGATAAGATTTTAAATAAATCCTCTCTCCATGTGGATTTTCTGCAGAAGACATTTTGTATAAAATTACCTAGTCTTGTACCTGGGGCCACATAGTTGCCTTGTACCTAGGTACAATTGCAATTAATATTCTTTATGTTATTATTTTATTGAAAAAGTTTTCATGATAAAAAAGAGGAAAATGGTCTTAATTATCTGAACCATTTTGATTTAGTCAAGTTTTTATTATTATTGGATGTTATTAAAATGAGAGGAGTGTATATTTTGTTCTGAAACTTTTTTAACATGCTTGATTTATAAAAAATATCTTAGCTACCATTATTGTTATTTTTCAGGATTATTTTATTTATACAAACATAAGAATGCATTTAATTAACAACCCCCCAATTTTTTATAGTTATAAAAATAATATAATTCTAAATCAGATTTTTATGATATTTCAATTAAATTTTTCTCTTAATGAGCAATTATAAATTCCTAACTTTTTTAGATACCTAGAAATCCTGACTGAATAAAATGGTCAAAACCTAATGCAGATAATATAAGAATTATCAGATATTGAAGATTCTCACATTCCACTGATGATGCAAATTCTACAGTAACTGATAGTATTGAAAAGGGGGACTTTTGTTTAATAAAAATACAAGGCAAAAAAACTAAACATTTTTATATGGCAGAAGTAATAGATGTTAAAAAAAAAAAAAAGAACACAAGAGTGTTAAGTTTCTGAAGAATATTGCACGTTCAAATAAGTTTCTTTATGATAAAGAAGAAACTTATAAAATTGGCAACAGAAATATTCTGTTCAAACTGTCTAAACCATAATCTGTTGATGCTTCAGAACGACAATGTATGCAGCTCACTTTTGGAACCAGTTTTTAAAATTAAATGTTGGATCAAAATACGTGCAATTCATTAATAATTTGGTACATTGCAATTTAAATGGTTACATGATAAATTAATGTATTAGCTGATATTGTTTCTTTTATTAAATTTATGTGTGTATGCTTGTTTTCTATTGATTACAGAGTGAAACCTAACTTTCAGGGAAAGGCCCTATGTACAATGATATTGTACCTAGGGCCATTTGTGAATTTTTTTAAAACCTTTTATTTCACAGAATTTAATATTTTAAGTTCTTATATTTACAATTGGATGATAGTTAGTATAATGATGAGTGCATATTAGTTTCACATTTTTAAACAGGCCAGGGGCTCTGTTTTTGTGCATTGAAAAAATATGGCCCTAGGTACACAAGTTTCCCCTACTTATATATTATTGCAACCTATTGGCAATGTTATATGAAACGAAGCACCTGGTTGCCAATTCAGCATGTACAACACAGGAAATTGGAGGGTACTTATGAAATATCGCATCAATATTGCCAACTCTATTAATAACTCACCAAGTTGGCAACCCCGATGACACACTGAAAATTGGCAATTAGGTGCTTCATTTCATATAATGTCGCCAATAAGACGTAAGTACCAATTGGAGTTGTCAATTCAGTGAATTATTAATAGAGTTGGCGATTGTTTTGATAATACGTAAGTACTGAAATCTGTTCAGTCTGACGTACATGAAACACCATAGTTTTAAAAAAAAATGCTTTTATAGTTAATCGTACTAAAAAGTAAATCTTAATATAAGAATGGGTTCAGTCCTAGGAGAGCCCACACCCTTGGAGCAAATTATTTTGGTTGGTGATAATTGCACCATCTTGGTAACTCTACTTTTTTTGATACATTATGTATGGTAAACCTAACTATTTCTGGAATTTTTGTATTTTGTCAGCGGGCATATCGAATTGTGTCATTTTGTTGTTGGGCCCCGGGCTGGAAGTATGACACGAATGTGAGTGGATATACCTTTGAATTTTGTACTTTGTTGAATGCGAAATGTAAGAAAAAATTGATTGAATAGTGTATGAAGGAAGGATTGATTGCTTTGAATTATGAATGTTCTAAATGTAATGAGCGAATGGGATTATACGAACGAAAGATTTGAATGGAGATTTTGAATGGGTATGTTCGACTATTGCCTCGCAGAATATTTATGGCCGCACTCCCATGATTATTCTCTTAACAATGAGGCCTTCAAGGCTTTTTGTTAAAATCCGCTGTCATGCTGTAGCCTCCACTCGGAAAAGATCAGCAGTAAGAAAGTATAAGTGCTGTTTTTTTTTCATCTTAAATACGTTTGATTAATTTTTGTATTGTTAACATATATTTTCATTACGATCCACCTTGTCCCGCTATATTCACTTGCCGCCATCTCATTCTGGCTTGGCGCTTTTTTGGTTTGTTGCCAAGGGTGTGGGCTCTCCTAGGACTGAACCTAGGAACAAAATGGGTTCAGTCCTAGGAGAGCCCAGCTCATTCAGAAGGGATTCCACGTGGGAGATTTCCGGAAAATGAAAAAGTTTGATCAAACTCCTTACAAGCTACCTCCACCTACCCCGATTCATGTACCTTCCGAAAAGCGACATTTGGAAGAAAAATCTCTACTTTTCTCCAAGAAACGATCCAAAGGGCGCATCACTCCCGTCATGAGACGTGTGTCCAGATGATCTGAGCTACCGATGGCACCTGTGCAGATTCCACAAGTCCCACAACCACCTGTACAGATTCCACAACCACCTGCACAGATTTCCACAACCACCTGTGCAGATTCCACAAGTCCCACAACCACCTGTGCAGATTCCACTTGTCCCACAATCACCTGTGCGGATTCCAGTGTCCCATGTCCTAGAGCCACCTGTGCAGATTCCAGTGTCCCATGTCTCAGAGCCAAATGTGCAGATTCCATTGTCACAAGTCACCTGTGCAGATTCCACTTGTGCAGATACCAGATGTTCCATAACATGTGCAGATTCCAGTGTCACAAGTCCCACAGCCACCTATGCAGATTCTATATGCATCAAAACCACCTGTGCAGATTCTACATGTATCAGAATCTGTGCAGATTCCAGATGTTACAGAACATGCGCAGATTCCAGTGTCACAAGTCCCACAGCCACCTATGCAGATTCTCCCAGAACCTATGCAGATCTACATGTATCAGAACCTGTGCAGATTCCAGATGTTCCAGAACCTGTGCAGATTCCAGATGTTCCAGAACCTGTGCAGATTCCAGTGTCACAAGTCCCACAGTCACCTGTGCAGATTCCAGTGTCACAAGTCCCACAGTCACCTGTGCAGATTCCAGTGTCAAGTCCCACAACCACCTATGCAGCTTCTCCCAGAGCTCGACACTTTGAACCCTTTGGAGTCGACAGATGCATTCGACCAGCTCATGTCGTTCGTATTTGGACCCCAAGAACTCCAGCTGCTTCACACGGTACACTCTATTTTTGATGGAGATCTCTTCTCCTTCCTGGATGAATTTGAAAGTGCGCCTATGGACTTGACAATGCCCAGACTAAACTCTTGTGTCAAAAAATCTATCGGAATTAAACCCATCCAACCCATGAATCTGTCTGTCAATAGTTCTATCGGTCAATAATCTATCGGAGCCATCCAACCCATGTCTGTCAATAGTTGCCTGTAGCTCATTGTATATATTTTTTCAATAAATTATGAATCAAGTCTCATTTTTTTGTCAGAATGATTTCGGTACAACACTTGTTGGACCACCACTATCGTATTTGGAAATCTGGGTCGGATCGAGTCACGCGTCAGAGTATCCTTACACTCTTTTTTTTTAACCCAACTTTGGCGTTTCAATTTTGTAAAAAAAAATTGGACCCGGAAAAAGGGGGATCGAGTCGAGTTGACTCGGTCCCCCTTTTTTCGGGGAGATTGGATCGTTCAGCTAATGTGCGCTCATTTATGCTGAATAATCTTTCTGGGCCAATCGAGTCGACTCGGTGTTTCAAGACAACGTTGGAAGGACCAGCCAATAGAAATTGTTTCACGTGACCTCATTAGAGTATAAAAAGCCAGCAGTCATACCTCGGACTGCTTTTGAATGGCTAAATGATTTTGTTATGACTGTCGGGATTTGGAGTCTTGTTTCCATCTCAAATTCTGGCAGTCTTAACAGTAAATGTTTTTTAGCAAAAATCTTCAAGAGTGAAAATAGGGGGGGGGGCAGTTCCCCCCTCTTTTTTCGGGTCCATTCATACACCAAGATTGGACCCTCATCACCAAGATTGGAGGGATTCTCACTTAGATGCATCACTGTGAATAATCCCCAAGATGGGAGGCCTTCTCACCTAGATGCATCACTGTGAATCGTCACCAAGATTGGAATGAGGTGGTCCCCTAGATGCATCAAATTACCTGTGAATCGTCACCTAGATTGGAATGAAGTGGCCCTCTCACCAAATATTTCATTTGACCTGTCCAGCATGTCATTGGACCTGTCCAGTATTTTACTTGTGGATGTCCAGCATTTCATTGGACCTGTCCAGCATTTCATTGGACCTGTCCAGCATTTCATTGGACCTGTCCAGCATTTCATTTGTGGATGACCCCTGTCTCAATCGTCACTCTGGGGTGGAATGAAAAATTTTCTCTCGGCCCTGAAAAATCTTTTTGTGTGAAATTTGAAAAAATTTGTGTTGTTCATTATAAAGTGCTCTTTTGCATACTTTGCTTCATACATGTATAGAGATCCTAAAAACAACGTTGGGGTATAAAAACGGGTGAAAATAGACACGATTCATACAAAAAAGAACCGTTTGAACTTTTCTTTGGGATGGAAACATTAAATGCATGGTTTGGATAAAAAGTAGGTGCAAAATGGACAAGAGTCATATAAAAAGAGTCGTTGGAAACGAAAAGGGGGGGGGGACAAAAATACGGTGTTGAGATTGATTCAAGCGAGATGGTTTCAAAGGAGAGGGTTTTCGTTTCAAATGAGAGGGTTTCAAATGAGAGGGTTTTAAATGAGATGATTTAAAATGAGATGATTTATTTCAATTATGATGATTTATTTCAATTTATGATTAATTTCAAATGAGATGTGGTTTCATGATTAATTTCAAATGAGACAGTTTTTATGATTAATTTCAAATGATTAATTTCAAATGAGACAGTTCTTATGATTAAGTTCAAATGATTAATTTCAAATGAGACAGTTTTCATGATTAATTTCAAATGAGATGGTTTCAAATGAGACAGTTTTCATTATTAATTTCAAATGAGATGGTTTCAAATGAGACAGTTTTCATGATTAATTTTAAATGAGACAGTTTTCATGATTAATTTCAAATGAGATGGTTTCAAATGAGACAGTTTTCATGATTAATTTCAAATGAGATGATTTTGGTTTCAAATGAGACAGTTTTCATGATTAATTTAAAGTGAGATGGTTTTATGATTAATTTCAAATGAGACAGTTTTTATGATTAAGTTCAAATGATAATTTCAAATGAGACAGTTTTCATGATTAATTTCAAATGAGATGGTTTCAAATGAGACAGTTTTCATTATTAATTTCAAATGAGATGGTTTCAAATGAGACAGTTTTCATTATTAATTTCAAATGAGATGGTTTCAAATTAGACAGTTTTCATGATTAATTTCAAATGAGATGGTTTCAAATGAGACAGTTTTCATGATTAATTTTAAATGAGATGATTTTCGTTTCAAATGAGATGGTTTCAAATGAGATGATTTTCGTTTCAAATGAGATGGTTTCAAATGAGACAGTTTTCATGATTAATTTCAAGTGAGATGCTCTTTTCATGATTAATTTCAAGTGAGAGGGTTTCAACAAAGGTCATTTCAAAAAAGGTCGTTTTCCATTTCCAATCATTTTTTGAAAGGGTCACGGTGCTCAGCTATTTTTTTTACCGACTGTATGGAACCTATGGTAAGTACTGTAAAATGAGAAATGTAACTTATTTTACAGTTATTACCGTGGGCTAATGGTTTAGTGGCAAGAACACCGGCACCTTGGAAATACCGCCGCATTGTGCCGTTTCCACAATACCGGGGCCCACATTGTGCCGTTTCCACAATGAACGACATACGCTAATGGACATGGGGAGGCTATGCAAATGGAAGCATGCAATGAGTAATCTCATGGGATCAAACGGGAAATGAATGGTCCCACTTGCAGATGGATTCTTTGGGGCCAAAAAGAGGGATTAAAATGAAATGAGCGTAAAGAGAAGAGTAACAAATGAATGATTTAGCAACCCGAGGGCCTCGTCAACCATGGACGACCCACGGGAGGACCTATTGAAAGGAAACGGAAAGTTCTGTAGGGTGTCAGGCAAATTGTGCACGATACCTGGAAGGACTGTAAAAAGGATGCACAAAAGTTGTACGGGACACTTTGCAACAAAAACTAGGAGAGAGACACACATTGAATGGCAAGAACTGTAAAAACAGGTGAGAGGGTTTTGAAACACACAATGAATGGTAAGGACTGTAAAAAGTAGACTGTACACTCCAAAAAAAAGGGTTTACAGTTTTGCACACTTTTATTGCAGTAATTACCATAGGCTAATGATAAAATTGGGAATATTCCAGGGTATTGAGAAATTTCTGAAATTATTCACTTGAAAGGCAAAATTTAGAAGCTACAGAAAATAAATTGTAAATATTCCAGGGTACCGGGAAATTTCTAATCACACGAAAATCAACATTTAAAAGCCACAGAAAAAGTTGAAAGGCAAGAGACATTTAAGGCTATAATTAAAAGAAAAAAAAAAATTTTTCTTTTGTAATAACCTCATACTACACATGTATTTTTCCAGTATATTTATTTTTGCAATGAATCTGAAAACATTTGAGTCACATTGTGTGTGTGTGTGTGTGTGTGTGTGGTGAACATTCTCTTCAGTCCACAATTTTCCAACAACAAATTATCCCTTTCGGTTTTTAACACATTTTTATCGGTTTTAAAGATATCTCTTTCGGCTTTAAAGATATCTCTTTCAGATTTTAAGAACATCTCTCAGCTTTCCATTCATTTTCTTTTGATTTCAATTCGTTTTTAAATACGTCTCATTCCATCTTCAAATCCACCACTTTTGTTTTCCAATAATTATCCTGTTCCATTTGCACCTTTTCCTTAATTTCCTTCAATTGCTTCATGATATTCTGTTGCTTAGGGGATAAAACGTACATTTCGTTCTTGAGAATCTGAAGTGAATATCCAGGTGTGAAATATATTTTCTTGTCCCCGTGTAGCGTCAAATATCTTTCTTCTTGGCCGTTGAAGGGAACTTGACAATGGATAAACTTCCACCTCGTCACTTTAATAGGGACTACCAATTTTAAATGACGCCACTTGTCTAAACCACGTTGAACATGGATATCCCACAGTACCACATTCCTTCGACTGTTTTGTTCCGCGAGTAACCGTTCTATTCCGTTGGGAAACAGAGTGCATAAAAATACAATACTGTGTTCATGCATAGGTTGATTGATATGAAAATGGGAGGTATGGTTCCCTTCTACATTTTCTGCGATTAAGCCATCACACATGGCCTTGGGTTGGCTCACGTACACAATGGTGCGGGCCAAGTGAAAAGCATCTCGAATTTTTACGCATTTCTTGGCACGTCCCTTGTTTGGAAAATCATAAGGAATTTTGTGTTTCCAAATGTCTTTAAACGAGCTCTCTGGCTCACAGGCCAGAATCATGTGCCGGTGTTGTACTTTACCTTCCAGTTCATCACACAGACACCAGAAGGGTAAAAGGACAAATTCATCCCGAATCTTTTTCATCTCCCGACAAAATACAGGAAAAGCGTCGTGTTTCACCATAATGTGAAACCAATCCATGTCTTGAGACAGGTAGCGTTGGAGGACTCCGTGCACGTCCTTTCCCAAACCACTCGGTACATTAAATTCTAGTCCACGTATCCACATGTTGGGTGTTTCAAACACTGACTCGTAAAATCCCTCATACGTGGGGTCTTTGCTACGATCATACATGGAGTGGGGCATCGAGATGAAATACTTGCACTCGCGCACGTGACGCCTTCAAAAGAGTCGTAATCTGGGGGGTGCTCATCCTCTTTCCTACGAGCCACAAAGTCTTTCAAGCATTCCACTACATGCTTCACATTCTCTCGCTTCATTCGTTGCCCATGAGGCCAAGATTTCAATCCCTTGCAAAAAATGCACTCTTTATGATTTTTCAAAAAATGTTCTTGCAAAGCATATTTGTGATAGTAATGTCCAAAGGTCATGGATTCAAAGCAAAGGGGACAACGAACGACAACATCCTTTGATGAACTGATGTACGCGTAAAGCCTCCTGAGAGACATGTCCTGCTTCCCTTGGAACCAAGGGAGAATGTAACTCGTCAACAATAAACTTGACATACATACATATATATATATATGTATTCAAAAAAAATTTTTTTTTGAGTATTTTAATTCAACATATCACACATGTAATTTTTCAGCATGTTTATTTTTGCAGCAAATCGGAAAACATTTGAGTTACATTGATGAGCATTCTTCTCAGTCCACAGTTTTCCAACAACAAATTATCCCTTTCGATTTTAAACACATTCATTTCGGCTTTAAAGATATCTCTTTCGGCCTTAAAGATATCTCTTTCGGCCTTAAAGATATCTCTTTCGGCCTTAAAGATGTCTCTCAGATTTAACAGCATCTCTCTCAGCTTTCCACTCATTTTCCTTGGATTGAAACTAATATGTCTCTAATATACTAATATAACTAATATACTAAATGTTAAATATGTCTCGTTCCGGCTTTAAATCCTCCACTATTCTTTTCCAATAATTATCTTGTTCCATTTGCACCTTTTCTTTAAATTGCTTCATGCGCTGCTTCACTTGGAACCAAGAAAGAAAATGACTCTACAACAATATGCTTGATATTGTTGTGTCATGATACATACCCAAAAAAATTTTTTCCAAGGATTATAATTATTATTTTTTAATACGATTACAATTATCATATAACAACATGATGTTGTTTTGATGCAATTGAAGTACAAATATTTTTTAACAATGCTTGTTATCTCGGATCATGAAAATATATTTTGGTTTTACAATACACATATCCTCCTCCATCCGCTAGGTTGTTTTGGTCCCCACAATTTATTTAAACTAGTCACAATTCTTTTGCCCCGAGCGTGTCGCAACGGTTTTAGTTGCAAATACGCCTCCAATTTCCAACCCCCTGGAACCATTCCTGGATAATTCCAAAACCATTGACCTCGGGCCCAAATGGAAGCATTGGCGTATTATACTTCATTTTTAAACTGGGAAAATGTTTGAATCCACACAGGGTAAAAGCACGCTGAGCATCGTGGGTCACCACTTTATTCCGGTTAAAATAGGGAAAAATATTTTGTTTGTAAAGGAATCCAGCCTCGGTCCGTAGAAAATCGACATCGGCAAAGATACCATGCAATTTCAATCGAGTTCCCACAGGACAAGGTAAAATGTGATTGTCTACAAAGGAGGGAAAGGTGATGTTGGGAACATATATGTAATAATCATTTGGACTTATTTTGTAAATTTCAATCATGACTTGATTCAGGGTACCATTTGTAATCCTCGGTCATTTGGAATGGCACGGCACTTTGTTTTCGAGTAAAGACTACTCATCAAAAGGTGCACCACTGCCATTCTTCAACAGCTCTCGAACCCAATCCTCTTCCCCCAACAACACCAACAACAGGTCGTTTAAGCTGGTAAAGACTTTTTTGTCCGGAGAATGTCTCAAAGGCTTCATTTGCAGATAGGAATCCAATTTCCAATGGTTTGGATTTCTTCGTTTCATGGTCCAAAAGGTTTGAGTGTAGGGTCAAACACAAAGGATGGTGTCGTAATATGTCAGGGTCAATTTGAGATAATGAGAGATGATTTCAGGCAGGATATAGTCACGCATAGCCTCAAAGGGCACAATGCCATCCTCCGTTACAGGGGGAGTGATTAAAGGATGGGTGTGTTTGTAAAAGAATCTAGCCTCGGTACGTTCAAATTGGACATTGAGAACACCGGGCGCATCGGTAAAAAATGCAAGTGGAAATCCATGAAATTCCAGATGAGCTCGACAAGGTAAAACATAATTTTCCACAAAGGTAGGAAATGCTACCTTGGGAACAATGATGTAATACCGTCCGTGTGATTTGTAACTCTCAATCATGATGCAATTGAAACTTGAAGGACTAGGCAAAATATTTAAACTGCACTAAAAAAAAATTTTTTTTTTACTTGAAGAGAACAGTTTTGACTGTCCTTTTACTTTTTCAGTTACAAAAATTTCCACACACACAAAAACATTACACACCAAAATTTTTTTGTTTCTTACTCTTTGTTTACAATTGATAATTTTATTGCTATAGAAGCAATCTCAGTTTCACCGGACTCTGGATAATTTCAACACTAGGTTGTTTCATTAGATTCCATAGGATATTTGTTTCATCAGATTCCATGGGATATTTGTTTCATCAGATTCCATGGGATATTTGTTTCATCAGATTCCATGGGTGTTTCATCAGATTCCATGGGGCAATTTGTTTCATCTGATTTCTTGGGGAAATTGAGAATCAACATGGTTCCTCCCTGGGAATGATAATTTCAATCACGGGTACATTGTGAGGATCAATCGAGTCAAAAATAGATTCTTTGGAGGCTCGACAAAACTTTTTCACATCCCCAAGGTGAGTATTACAATACGGGTGTAAAGGTCCATATCTTCTCCGTCCATCTTGAGTAGAAGGTCTACTAGAGGGAGAGGGTGAAGCGTGCACCATTTGCAATACAGTAGGTCCTTGAATGGGTTTCACAACGGCCACGGGTCGGGGAAAACGGGGATCTCGTTCTGTCCACGTAAAATGCAGTTCGTGTTCAAAATGTTTTTGTATATTGGAAGGAATCGTATAAGGAGTACTCCGCGTAGTACTCTTTTCGTGGCGCATGACCAGAGAATTCATAGTGTCTTGCTTTCGTCAAATAGCTCGGCAACAGTTCTCTAACCCAACAATTTGTTTAAGCTGTCCTGTCTCAAAGGTGATTTCTTCGGGAAGGGTTCATGGCAAAATATTGACACTTTACTTTGAAAAACTAGTAAAGTTTAAATTATTCATTGTTCTGACAAAACAACAATGGGAGCGAAACAATATTTTTAGTTCAATCTTTACCAATTCAACACTGGGGTATTGTTTCATCAGATTCCATGAGAATACAATTGTTTCGTCAGATTCCATACTATTATTTCAATTCGATTGCATGAGAATACTATTATTTCAATTCGATTCCATGCTATTATTTCATCAGATTCCATGGGGATTCAATAGAATTATTTCCTCAGATTCCATACTATTATTTCATCAGTGGGCATCAAATTCCACGAGCAATATAATTGGTGGCCAAGAGATTGTCGTCACGGGGATTCAAAAAAGGGGTATTTGACTTCTTCTCGACGCACCTTTTTCACATCTAGTTTAAAACGACGAATCCACTCGGGTATAAACACACTTTTAGCATCACGAGTGTACACCATGGTCAATGTCGGGCACTTTCTAAATTTGTCCGTAATCTTTCGCATACCTGTTTGATGAGCATATCCATGGGTGAATGCCTTAAAAAACAAATCTCTCATCACTGCATTGTCACCTTGCAAGATGGAAAAGAATCCTTTGATATCCACTAAACGAATATTGTGAATAGCCTTTGGATAAGGTCGATGCGAAGGCAACACATGCTTACAAGAAAACACGTGGAAATGTTTACGAACGATTTTTAATGTGTAACAACTGGATGAGATCCCAAAGACGAAAGTACAGATTACCCTTCTCCCCAATCAAGATTTGGATGGAAGGAGTTGAAGTATTGAGAGCCAACCGTAACCACATGTTGAAATGTTGAGCTGCTGTTGACTGTAAAATATTTTTATAGTAAAAAAATTTTTTTTTTAAAGATTATACTGGTGCAATGCAAGCTACAAAGAATTTATTAGAGAACAAACTGCAAAGAGATTATTAGAGAACAATCTGCAAAGATGATTTAGGGACGTTTCATCATTTCGTGGACCATTACATGGGCCTGGTGTTCTTTTCCAATATAATGCATCACTTCGGGAATGATGTGGTCCAAATACATGTAGGTGGGGAAATCTGTGACTCCAATCACCAATGTCCATCCGTGGTTGTCTCTTTCCAAATATTCTTTTAGCAAATGATGCTTTAGAAAATGTTGCAACTCTTCTTGAGCCACTCGCACGATATCACTGCGATCCCTACCATCGTTGTCTTCTAAGAAGGAAGGGTAGTATTTTAAATATTTGATGATATCTTGATAGGTAAACGAATGTAAGCTTTCTAGAGTCGGAAAACGAGGTAGTCGCAATTGGGTGGGGTGGTCATGATAATTGAAAAGAGAAACTCGATTGAGCAGCTGAAAATTAATCGGTGATTTGACTTATAAAGATTGAGTGTAAAAAATTTTTTTTTTAAAAATGTATTGTCAAAAATTTCAATGCTTACATTCCGAGTTTGTAATTGCCATAATGTTGTACAAGATTCGTACTTACATACCTTCCGTTTTTTAATTCAGCTCTTGTCGTTTTAATGTCTAGATTGAAGCATGTCTTCTATGAGTCGGTCCACTGTATTTGGTATAAACTCCAATACTGGTATACTGTCACTTTCAGAATCACTGTCGGAATCACTGTTGGAATACAAGTCACTTTCAGATTCCGTGTCGGACATTTCTTCCGGTTCAACAGCTAGTATGGCTCGTAAAAAAAGCAATTTGAATTCAGATGGACCACATCCAATACTAATTTTATAGCTGTTACATAATTTACCGCGACAATAGGGACATGTATGTTTACCACTCTCCACCCATTGTTTTAAGCAATGTGAATGAAACGTGTGTTTGCATTGACTCAGTGTGTACTGTTCAGAGTCATCACTGCTCAAACATATGGAGCGATCACTTGAATCCTTGCTTCCGTATGGTAATGTGTGCTCGCTGCTCAGTGAGCTGGAATCATTGCTTTCCGTCATTCTTTAGATATAGTGGGTCCAACTTATTTGCCAACTGCGTGATAAAATCCACCTTCTTCAAGACGGGAATCTCTTTTGATAGCACTGACCTTAATTTGCATTCCCTTTAAAACTTGCTAGTGCCCTGGTTGAAGTTAATATAACATTAAAAAAATTTTTTTTTTTAGATAATATTTTGGATTATTCTCTCACGCACATTTCCTTTTTCATTTACAAACATTCCTACACACACAAAATATATTTCGCTCAGAATATTTGCTTCTTACAATTTTTCAGATACAAAAATATTTGCTTCTTACAATTTTTCAGATACAAAAATATTTGCTTTTTTTTTTTTACATAGATTTATATTCCTTCAGATTTTATTTTTTGTAAGAGAGAAAGTATAAAACCTCGACAGCCTTCATCCCTCTGAGTAATCATGTGGTTCAAAATTATTTTGCCCAATCAACACCATCCTTTGGCTGCTATGGTTGGTAAAGATGGCAAAATATACTTTAGACTTGCGGACGCTGGAACTCTTCTCGGTCAATCCAACGTTTACAAATTTACCAAACGTTTCGACACCCTTGTGATTCAAGGCAAAGATGTGTTGCCGGTCCACAAGTTCTATCCAGTCATGACGCAAAAGTCCAAGCTCGTGACTCCCGATGTGGTGTTTAACATTTTGAATGCCGAATTGTCGTCTTTGGCCACGAGTTTTGCCACCAGTCTCAATGCGGGCATGGCTCTGATGGAAGGCAACCTGATGGTGGGGAGCTATGAATTGTCTCCCGTCTTGCACGTTCAAGATTCTCCCGTCCCCCGTTCAGTCTTGGTGAGAAAGTGGGTCCAAGTTTTTATCGAAAAGGTCATGCGTCAGACCATGGCTCCTTTGGAATGTCCTGCTGAGCCATGGATGGAGTTTTTAGTGAACGAGGTGTCTTTACGTATTGCAGCCCTGATCACTTGTTGTGACAAGAGTATCCAGACGGATCCCTTCAACCTTCCTTTCCAACCCAGTGAAAAGACGCCCACTCGGGACATTATTTTGCTGGTGCCCAACCATCATCCTCTCCTTACATTCGGTGGTTTCATCCTTCAACCTGGTGCATAAATGTTCAACCCTGTGTCTCTTTTCTTTCATATCTCATCAAAAGGCACTTCCTGCTTCTCTCTGGTCTAAAAGCGGGGCTCATACCAAGGGTGGGGAAGCAGTTCCTGTTTCGGGCCAATCAAAAGCCACTTTCTGCTTCTCTCTAGTCTAAAAGTGAGGCTCAGAAGCCAGTCGCCTCATAGACATGGAGGCCGACAAAACATTTCAATTATACCTAATCAAATACCAGGGAGTGCATCTCTCTGATTTCGTTACGTTTATGACGCAGTTTCGAATCATTGTCAAAGGTTTGCAACCCCCCGAGATTATTGACGTCCACACCGACACTGAACAGCGTATTGTGGAGCTGCTGACCAAAGTGCTCCCTCATCATCATCCTCTGGACATTCCTCTCGTCAGAGTCTATTGCTAGTTTTGAACCAAAGGACGTGTCCAGTGACTGTTTGGAGCAGGGGGCTTCCAAAGGAAAAGAAGCCTTCATTCAAGCTCTGTGGACTCTGTATGCCAAATCCAACTTATACCATTTGGCATATAAGGCTTGGAAACGACATGGTCCCCAAAACCTCACCACTTGGATTCTATTGGCTCAAGTGGTGTTGGATGGATGTTATGCAGAGAAATGGCCCGATACCGTGTTTCAAGACCCCGACGTGTGCTCCATCTGTCTGAGTTCGATGCACTGGACAGAAAAGACACACTGTGGCCATGGGTTTCACTTGCAATGTTTGTTGCAACACCTGGACGTGAGTAATACCTGTCCCCTCTGCAGGGCACCCAACCCATTAAGAATATCCTAGATTCCGTGGTGAGTCCCAGAAAAATGGGAGAACTAGTAAGGAGCATAGCTCTGGACCAGTTCTCCCATTTTATTGGGCTGCTCTAGACGCCAAGGTTGGCGTCCAAAGCTTTTATTGTGAAGCTGGTGGTCAAAACATAGTGCACAACAAATGTCTCACCATTTTTTTAACAACATCATGGTCAAAAAGAGAATTTAAAGAATGAAATGTAAGAAAATGTAAAGAATGATGATTCTGTAAGAAAGTTTAAAAGAGGAAAGGATTCACTAAAAAAATTTTTTTAATATAGTTTAAATCTTTTACTCTTCACGTCAATGATTGTCCCAAGAGTTTTTCCACACTCAAGGTTTGGCCGCTCATCCATGGTTCATATGCCTTGGATCGTGTGTCCTTCAATCTACCTCAATGTTGGTACTATTTGTGTGACGGACGCATTTAAAGACATTCAAGCCTTTCGAACGGCTCTTGCATCCACTGGTCCCTTTTGCAATCATCGTTGAATGTTCCATTTTTCACTCGCAACCTGTTTGAAACGTATAAAAGCGAGAGTTGCTTTGAACACTTTTCATTCGTCATGGACCCGATTGATGCCTTTCTCGAGCACATTTCTACCACTGTGGTGCCCGTGACGCTGCCCGATAAACCCGATGCGTAGGAATATGCTCCTAGGCAGGGCCAAGTCCGAGCTGGCATCATCTACCTAGAGCTCAACACAAAACGTGTGTTTGTCCTGTTTTATAAAGACCATTGGCATAAAAAAAGACGAGGTTGGACATTTACAAACGGGCCGTCATGGAGAAAAAGCATGCGAATGAATTTAGACCCAACGACGTGATGTGGGAAAAAACATAGAAAGGCCTGTTGAGAAATGCAGATAGACTGCTAAAAAATACCGACAAGAGGATGGTTTACATTTACGGCAAAATATTTTTTGCAAAAAAAAGACTTTACCTTTGGCTTGCGAACGATTAAATCCGGAGAGATTCACTTGATTAAAATGTCGCATGTGCCCATGTTGATCTATGAATTGCCAGCCTCCAGTCTCAAGTGCCGAGCCCAACCCAATGTGATTAGGAGAAGTTTTGAGCCTTATGACCAAATGCTCTACCATCGAACCATCTTGGAGCCCCACATGGCATATACGATCCCAGCTGGAACAAACTACTTTGTGTTGACGGTTCAAAAAACCACCTTTGGTTTGGATATTATCCCCGAATTTCTTCTCCCCCAGCTCATTCAGAAGAGATTACACGTGGGAGATTTCCGGAAAATGAAAAAGTTTGATCAAACTCCTTACAAGCTGCCTCCACCTACCCCGATTCATGTACCGGCCGAAAAGCGACCTTTGGAAGAAAAATCTCTACCTTTCTCCAAGAAATGATCCAAAGTGTGCATCACTCCCGTCATGAGACGTGTGTCCAGACGACCTGAGCTACCGATGGCACCTGTGCAGATTCTACATGTCCTAGAACCTGTGCAGATTCCACTTGTCCCACATTCACCTGTGCAGATTCTAGATGTCCCAGAATCTGTGCAGATCCCATTGTCACAAGTCCCACAGCCACCTGTGCAGATTCAAGTGTCACAAGACCCACAGCCACCTAAGCAGATTCCAGTGTCACGTCCCACAGCCACCTGTGCAGATTCCACTTATCCCAGAACCACCTGGGCCAATTCTAGTGTCACAAGTCCCTCAGTCACCTGTGCAGATTCTACCTGTGTGGATTCTACATGTCCCAGAAATACCTGTGCAGATTTCAGAGTCACAAGTCCCACAACCACCTGTGCAGATTCCACATGTCCCAGAACCACCTGTGCAGATTCTACATGTCCCAGAACCTATGCAGATTCTACATGTCCCAGAACCTATGCAGATTCTACATGTCCCAGAACCTATGCAGATTCCCCCAGAACTCGACACTTTGGACCCTTTGGAGTCGACGGATGTACCCGACCAGCTCATGTGGTTCGTATTTGGACCCCCAGCCCAAGAACTCCAGCTGCTTCACACGGTAACTTCTATTTTTGATGGTGATCTGATCTCATTCTTGGATGAATTTGAAAGGGAGTTGGCGCCCATGGACTTGACAATGCCCAGACTGAACCCTTGTGTAAAAAAATCTATCGGATTTAAAGCCATCCAACCCATGGATCTGTCTGTCAATAGTTTCCAGTAGCTGATTGTATATATTTTTTTATGTCAATAAATAATGAATCTTAAAACAAGTCTAATTTTCTTGTCAGAATGGTTTCGGTACAACACTTGTTGGAACAGTGTCGACATCGCACCACTATCGTATTTGGAAATCTGGGTCGGTGGCCGGATCGAGTCACGTATTATGAGTCAGAGTATCCTTACACCATCTTTTTTTAACCCAACTTTGGCGTGCACGTTCCTCGTTCATTTGGAAAAACCGTCATTGTGTTTACGAGTTATTTCGATCTGACGGGGATAAAGGAGTCGACTTAAATTTCTTTCGCGTGGGTCGTTCCCCATCTCGCCAAGTTTGGTAGGCTTATCAGCCTCAAAATACGGAAGCCTACACTTTGGATCTCACGCACTTCACGCGACTGGCGGACGTGTACTTGACCTGATTGACGTGGTTGGACGGTTGGTAAATGCATCGAGATGAGAGCCTACCTTGTCATGTAGTGTGTCCCCAACCATGGAAACGGGCTTTGGAAACACATGTGGAACGCTCACATCAGAACGCTTTGGCCCATGGGATGCATTCTGACGTTCTCGAGCATATGTAATGCAAGAGGCCCGTCTTTCTCAGATAAAGCACCCGTTTATTTTGCTCATGCCACCAGGGCGAGCCCATCGAACTCTCCATTGCCAGCGATGGCAGCAATCCCCAAGTGATCACGGTGAATCAAGCCAGACTCACCTCCACGATCCACGAACATGAACGTCTGGTACACGCCCTATTACCCGTGGAATACCGAACCTTTTGCGTGAGGGGCAAGTTGAGCCTCATGGTGGTCAAAGGAACAGAACAACAAAAAAAAATTTCTCAGAGCCATGTCCCTGGAGACGCTGCCTGAATTCAACGACGATGGAACCTTTCCCAACTCCTTGCATGAGGACGTTTCATATTGCACCATCTTACCAATTTGCCAAATACTTGCAGCAGTTTAACAAGCTGCAAGTGGAATGGAGCCATAAAGTTTCAATTTTGTAAAAAAAATTGGACCCGGATAAAGGGGAATCGAGTTGACTCGGTCCCCCTTTTTTCGGAGTATACCAAGATTGGATCGCTCAGCTAATTTGCGCTGGGTCTCATTCATGCTGAATAATCTTTTTGGGCCAATAGGAATCGATTCACGTGACCCAGCAGTGTATAAGAGGTGAGCTCTCAGCAGCCCTTCTCACTCTGAAGCAACATGTCTCACCTAGCCTTTTTCGCTCACGCCAACGTGTTTCACCATGGTGGCCAACCTGTCCTCATCGAATTGTTGATTGCGAACATTCCGAAGGATAGTAAAGATCCAGACTTTATTTGCTTCACGGTGGTCCACTCGAACCTCTTCACGGCCCCCAAAGACAGCCGGCCAGCAGGTACATCAATGAACGTCTTAACCTGAAAACCCCCCTTCCCAGATTTGTGCCCCTCGAATACCTGTCTTTCTGCGTCAGGAACAAGTTTTATCACCTGGCCCAAGGAATCAGAGGTCTCATCGTCGTCAAGGGATCGGACCAGTGGAAAATTTTTGAAAAGCTGGGACTTTTAAAAACAACCTGGAAATGCTGCCCCATTTCCGGGATTTGAATGACAGCACCCTGCCTGACCACCTGCACGATGAGGTGCAAGAGGATATGATATATCCGAGTGCACCAGGTGAAATCCTATTGATTTGCGTGATACCTGCAGCATTTTAACAAGCTGCAGGCTGAGTGCAAAAAACAGACGGCTCATCTAGTAGAGTGAGTGAGTAAAAAAAATTATACCGAAAAAGGGGGGATTGTGTCGACTCGGTCCCCCTTTTTTCAAGACACACACTATGCCAACGTTGGAAGGATCCCAATATGCACCAGCCAATAGAAATTGTTTCACGTGACTTTATTAGAGTATAAAAGGCCAGAAGTTATACCTCGGATTGCTTTTGAATGGCTAAATGTTTTTTGTTCAGACTGTCAGGATTTGGAGTCATGTTTCCATCTCAAATTCTGGTAGTCTTAACGGTAAATGTTTTTAGCAAAAATCTTCAAGTCCGAAAATAGGGGGGCAGTTCCCCCCTTTTTTGGGTCCATTCATACACCAAAATTGGAGCCTGTGAATCATCACCAAAATTGGAAGCCTTCTCATCTAAATGCATCAAATTACCTGTGAATAATTGTCGTGACCTAGATTGGAATGAGGTGGTTTGTCCCCTAGATTGGAGGGCCTCTCACCTAGATGCATGAAATATAGATTACTTCTGAATAATTGTCGTCACCTAGATTGGAATGAGGTGGCCCTCACACCAAATATTTCATTTGACCTTTCCAGCATTTCATTTGACCTTTCCAGCATTTTTTTGACATGTCCAGCATTTCATTTGACCTGTTTAGCATTTCATTTGACCTGTTCAGTGTTTCATTTGACCTGTCCAGCGTTTTATTTGACATGTCAAGAATTTCATTTGACCCGTCAAGAGTTTCATTTGAAATGTCCAACATTTCATTTGACCCCTCGTTTCTCTGGGGTGGACATTTTCTCTCGGCCCTGAAAACTCTTTTTGTGTGAAATTTGAAAAATTTTGTGTCATTCATACATACATGGTTACGCTTTTCGCATACTTTGCTTCATACTTTGATCGAGACCCTAAAAACAACGTTGGGGTATAAAAATGGGTGAAAAGGGACATGTAAAAGGAGCAGTTGGAACGTTCCTTTTGGAATGAGACCCTAAATACAACGTTGGGGTATAAAACGGGGGGAAACGATGCACACAGCCGCGTCCCTTTTGAACCCTAAATGCAAGGTTGGGATAAAAAAGGAGTCAGGTAAAACGAGTCCTCCCTTTGGGTCCTTAAAGGCAAGTTTGGGATAAAATGTAGGGGTCATGTAAAACGAGTCGATGAAAAAGTACAGTGACGTTTCAAATGACATGGGGATGAACTTTAAACGAGATGGTTTCAAATGACGTTTCAAAAAAGGTCGTTTTCAGTTTCCAATCATTTTTTGAAAGGGTCACGGTGCTCAACAATTTTTTCGACCGATTGTATGGAACCTATGGAAAGTACTGTAAAACGAGAAATGTAACTTATTTTATAGTTTTTGTCATAGGTTAATGGTATAGTGATAATAGCACCGGGGCCCACCGCAGTAGTGTGCCGTAACTAGTGACATAAGCTAATGGGCTACATGGGGAAGTTATGCAAATGGAAGCGCGCAATGAGTAATCTCATAGTATCATACGGAAAGGGGATAAATGAATGGGGACGAGTTTTGGAGGGAACCACCAAATGGAGGGGGTTCCAATGAAATGAGCATAGGGAAAAGAGGTTCAAGTGAACCTTATCAAATAGGATGGCCTCGTCAACCATGGACGGGAGGAACTTTAACCTACCTACCACAGCGTTCTGTAGGAACGGGCGGGTTCAGGCTAAGGGGTACGCTATACCTTGGAGGCGGGAAACACAAGGACTGTAAAACGGGGTTTTGAGACACAGGACTGTAAAATAGGTGAGAGGAGACACATGGTAAGAATTGTAAAATCTAGTATTACACTCTTTAACAATGTGAGCCAAAGCATTTTTGACACACAGAACGGTAAGGAATGTAAAAAGCAGGTTTTACACTCTTGAAAGAAGTTTCATGGGATAATTTAATTTCATGAATATTCTCATGATATTTAATTTCATGAATTTTTTGTGTGACAGCTAAATCCAAGATACCACACATGTAATTTTTCAACATGTTTATTTTTGCAACAAATCGGAAAACATTTGAGTCACATTGATGAGCATTCTTCTCAGTCCACAGTTTTCCAACAACAAATTATCCCTTTCGGTTTTCAAGGTATCTCTTTGAGATTTAACAGCCTCTCTCTCCGCTTTCCACTCCTTGGACTCGTTTTTAAATACGTCTCGTTCCGTCGTCACATCCACCACTATCGTTTTCCAATAATTATCCCGTTCCGTTTGCCCCTTTTCTTTTATTTCCTTCAGTTGCTTCATGACATTCTGTTGCTTAGGGGATAAAACGTACATTTCGTCCTTGAGAATTTGAAGAGAATTTCCGGGTTTTAATATATTTTTTGTCCCCATACAGCGTCAAATATGCTTCGCCGAGGAAGGGAACTGGACAATGTATAAACTTCCAATCCGTCACTTTAATAGGGACTACCCATTTCAAATTGCGCCACTTGTCTCTCACGTGTTCGGCGTGGATATCCCACAGGACCATATTCTTCCGACCATTTTGTTCCGAAAGTAACCTTTCTACCCCGTTGGGAAACAGAGTGCATAAAAATACACTGCTGTGTTCATGCATGGGTTTATTGATATGAAAATGGGAGGTGTGGTTCCCTTCTTCTACATTTTCTGGGATTCCAGCATCACACATGGCCTTGGGTTGGCTCACATACACAATGGTCCGGGCCAAGTGAAAAGCATCTCGAATTCTCACGCATTTCTTGGCATGTCCTTTGTTTGGAAAATCATAACGAATTTTGTGTTTCCAAATGTCGTTAAACGAGCTCTCTTGCTCACAGGCCAGAATCATGTGCCGGTGTGGTATTTTACCCTCTTCACTCTCCAATCTGTCACACAGACACCAGAAGGGTAGAAGGACAAATTAATTCCGAATCTTTTCCATCTCCCGACAAAATATGGGAAAGGCGTCATGTTTCACCATAATGTGAAACCAATCTATGTCTTGAGACAGGTAGAGTTGGATGTTGGAAAAATTGCGTTTGTCCTTGGAACACATCCCCATTTCTCAACGGCAATTGCAGCTATCCCGATGAATTTGTTACATCCTCCTGTCCAACAACATTCGTCTCAATATTAAACTCGCGGCCCTAATACAAAAGAATGTGGACAAATTGTCCGCACCCAACCACTAGGAAAAGGTCATCCAACAATGGTTCAATGCTTTGAAACCCGAGGGGAAAGGGGATTTGGTCATGGATTCCTACCTCCTCCTGTTGTTTATGCTGCATCTACGTTTCATCTACGAAAAGTTTCCCAAGAAAATGTTTTAAATTAAATTTATTGCTTTGAAGGTGGCCGGATCCTTTCTGGAAGCTCTTGATGAATGCATGGCATGGTCCAAAAAACGTCTCTACTATTATACGATACTAGGCATCTCATTCACCGTAATGGGTGAATGTTTGTACAAGCTATTGAGTTGAATCAATGTTACGAATGGTTCCCGTCATGACAAAATTATTCAACGATCTTAGGACAGAAGCCATTTGGCAAGAGTAAAATGATTCTCTGTAATAAAGAGACATATCATTTGACGTACCATGCCATCGATGCACTCTGTAATGAAGATAGAGACAAGGAGGGAACCAGATGAAAATGACAAACCATTTTGACCAAATACCTGTATCTTGAAAAATGTAAATTATAAATAAAGAGACTAAATATTTTTCTTATGTAATGTTTTTTGTGTGTGAAAATATTTGAAATGAAAAAATAAATGGACCTTCTAAACTGTCCTCTACAAATAAAATATATATATAAATATATATATATATTCCCATGAGTTCCCATGGACACAAGCTTCTGCAAGTTTTGAGGAGAATGCAAATTAATTTCAGTGCCTCAATCTCTTGTGACACAAAACAGAATTTTGTCCCCGTGCTCAATGTTACGAGAGTGATCACGCAAGCAAAGTGTTGAAACAAGTTCGTTTCACGGGCCCGAGATCATCAAGTATCCGTGCTTGGAACCATTTCTCAAGGATGATGCAATCTGAAAACAACGATACCCTGAGCAGCGCACCATGCAAACAGGGAAGCAACGATTCCACTGAATGTCCCATATGTTTGAACAGTGATGATTCTGAACGGTACACAATGGGTCAATGCAAACACACGTTTTATTCAATTTTTTTAAAACAATGGGTGGAGAGTAGCAAAAATATATGTCCCTATTGTCGTGGTAAACTACTTAAAAGAGACAAAATTAACATTGGATGTGGTGGATTCGTATTGCAGGTTTCACGAGATATATATGGCCCCGACATGGATGCATTAAACTTGAAAAACTTGATTTTCCGACAGGGAAAGTGACCTGGATTCTGACATTTATTTTGACACGGAATCTGAAAGTTTTTACGAATCTGAAAATGAACCACTATTGGAGTTTATACCAGGCACGATGGACAAATTTATACATGATTTGCTTGAATTCGTCACTAGACGTTAGAAGGATTTCAATATTGGTTACATTTAAAACAGAAGGTTGGCAGTACGACCCCAAGTAAAGGAGATAATTCTAGAAATTCTTCACAGCCTCGGAATGAAGCGTTGATCCACCATACTTGGCAAGTTGTATAATAAAATCATTTACAACTATGAAGGAAAATTTTTTTGTACGCTAGCTTTATAAGCGAGGCTCATGTCCCACAGATTCATTCTCAGCTGCTTGATTGAAGCTCATTCGATACTTCCTGTTTTCGTGTCATCCCTGTGTTCCAATCATCATGACCGCCAGACCCAACTGTGACTATCTCGTTCCGATTGAATGGATGCATTATTAGAGGCAATGGGTGCCTTATCACATTTTCTTTTTGAATCCCTTTGACAATAGGCAGGTGGAGATTCTTCGCCCTAGCCTGGAAAGCCTGCAATCCTTTTCCTACCAGGACATTGGGAAAAATTTGAAACATTCACATTCCCTCATGGAAGAGGACGAAAGTTTGGATCGCAATGACATTGTGCGAGTACTTCAAGAAGAGTTGAAACAGATTATCCAGTTCCATCTGGTGAAAGAGATTACTTGGAACGAGAGAACCAAGGATGGGATTTGGTGATTGGAGCCACGGATCTAGCCACCTGCATGTACTTGGACCATTCCAGAGTTCATGCAGTAGGTTGGAAAAGAACACCAAGCTGAAAAACTGGTCCACGACATGATGAAACGTTACCGCTGGAGTGAGAAAGATCGAGGAAATGTGTAATTGACTTTATGTGAGCTGCAAACCTGTATTGGTTTTGAAGCCAACCCGTATTGACTTTGTGTAAGCTTCTAAACTGTATTGTCTCTGCTAACCTGTATTGTAAGCTGCCAAATTGTATTGTCTCTATGTAACCTACAAACCTCTATTATCTATGTAATCTGTATTGTCCTGAATAAACATAGCAAGTTAAAAGTTTTGATTTGTATGGCTATCATTGTTGTAAGGGTGCAATAAATCTACATTAAAAAAACTTTATGTTTAGTACCAAAAACTTCTCGAACAGCACATCGTAGCATCGACATGTGTTTCCAGTTGGCTCTCAATCTTTCAGTCCCTTCAGTCCAAGTCTTGTTTGGAGCGGATGGTAACAGGTACTTTCGTTTTTGGGATCTCCTTCAATTGTTGCAGGTTATAAAAATGTTAAAAGCATTCCCACGTCTTTCCTTGTAAAATTGTGCTGCTTTCTCATAGACCTTATCCCAAAACTCTCCAAAATACCCGTGTATTGGATATCGAAGGATTCTTTTCCATTTTGCATGCTGAAAATATCGTAATGAGAGATTTTTTTTTAAAGGCCATCACTATTGGCTATGCTCATCAAACGGGCATGCGAAAGATTACGGACATGTTTAAAAAGGGTCCGAAATTATACCTGGTGGACACTCGTGACGATAAAAGTGTGTTTATTCCCCAGTGGATTCATCGTTTTAAACTGGATGTGAAAAAGGTTCGTCGAGAAGAAGTCAAATATCAACAGCCCATTCAAGTGAAAGCTCCCATACCAACAGACTACCCCAGTGAATGCATTTTTGACTCGATGGAATCCAATCCTCACAATGTATCCCAACCTGTGATTGAAACCATCGTTTCCATGGAGGATTGCTAACCGAATGAAACAACTTGTCTCACCATGGAATCTGATGAAACATTTTCTCCGGAGCACAATTACTCTGTAGAAAGAATTTACCCATGATCAATTCCCATGAAACCTGTTGAAAGTTTCAGTTTCTCAGTACCCAAGAAATCTGATGAAACAACTTGCAATACCCCAGTGTTTCTCAAAGTGTGGGGCGCGCCCCCCTGGGAGGCGTGATGACCCTACAAGGGGGGCACGAGCGTATCGAAAATTTAAAGATTTTTTTTTAAAAAAATAACCGGAAAGAGAAGTAAAACTGCTTTCTTCCATAATAAAAAAAATACACACAACAACACACGGAAATAATTTATATTTATTATCTGGCTTTTTCCGTCATCAAATAGCTATCTTTGATCCCAAAACCAAATTAAAGAAAAAAAAAAACATTTTGTTTTATTTGCTGTTTTTCCTCAATGAGAGATTTTTTTATTACGTTTTAACATAAAATATTACTCGTTAAAAGAAAAAACGAAACCCAGACCCTGAGAAAAATTCTATGAAGATAAACAATTCACCACTGTAATTATTATTGAAATACGGTACATTAGTTGTAGAAAAAGAAAAGGAAGTCATGATTCACTTTTCAGCCAGGCTGCATAGTACGTTTGCTAATCATTTGATTGACCTTCAATCTTATGGTATGGTTATTATCAATATTAGTTCCCTCCCATCTTTTTATGTTTGCTTTTGGCTTAGGGAAATTGTAAATAATTGAGTTTTGCGATATTTGGAAAAGAATTGATTGGTTTAACATTTCTGTAGGATAATTGAAAAGTGTCTGATTTGCGTCCTTTATTATGGTCTTGTACTTTTGAATCATTTTAGTTCAGTTTTATTGGATTTTTTTCTCAAATCATCAAAGAATTGAATAGTCCTTGAAAGAAGGTAAGTATACTTTCTATAAATTAAAATATTCACTAGAATTCTGATTTGTATCGTGTACAGTAAAAATAATTCTAAACAAATGATTGGGGTGACTGAGTCCCTCCGCACTACCATTAATGTTAGTATCGAGTACGTGCCTGCTCCCGGGTTAAAACATTTTGAAGTCTTCTCGCTTTAAATGTTAAAAAGTAACACAATTATTCTTCATCGGAATTTTATATTCTTTTTCATAATTTAACATTAATTCTAAAAGCTAATTGTGTGAGGTTTAAAATTACAGTTCTTTTAAACAGTTATTTACAGTTATAGCATTTATCTAAAAAAAAAAATCAATTTACATTTTTGTATACAATGTCGTGCACACAGTTTTACTCTCCTTACAGTTCAGCTATTATATCAAGAATAATGTTTTATTTTTTTAAAAAATGAACTCGTGCGAAGAGTCGGTGTTTCAGCCAGTATACGTTTGATGTATCAGTACTGAAGAAGGTATTTTATAAATAATTTCTTATTACAGAATTTGGCCGCGGTAGCCAAGTGGTATAGGTATCGGATCGTGGCTTGCCTTGTCACGAGTTCGAGCCCAGTACCACTAAAGACCCGCCATGTAGGGCAGCGATGCATGTTAAATCTGTTGAGAGTTTAAACGTTTTCCCGTTGGTGTGGTGTTGTAGTTAGGAGAGAGGGGTGCCAACTCAGGTGTCATCCACGTCACTTGACCATGGTTCAAAATTACGTGGTGAGTCGTCAAAAGCCCTCGTGCAGCTGAACAGTGCGACGTTAATATTCAATCAATCAATCTTATTACTAAATTAAGAACAAGTTTAATAATTATTAGGGACTTCCATGGGCTTTTCTTGTAGAGGAAAGTTTTTCAATGGAAGGTTTTAATATCAGAAATTGACACTTAAAGAGTTATTTTTCTATATTTAGCTGAGATCTATATTTTGTCTTCAAGGCATCCACTGCAGAAAATCCGGTTTGAAAAAGGTAGGATGTTGAAAATGGTAATAGTATACGAAAGGCTTTCGTTTTCAGTACAGATAATTCCTCATCCACCTCTACCCCAAATTCCAAGAGCGATTTATTACAAAATTGCCTTTTAATTTTTCACTGGATGTGAAATCTATGAAGATTTCTTCTTCGGAAGTTGAGAGCCCTTCTGGAGTATCTTGAAATAGATCCCTAATCCACTCTATTATCGTGGGTGACCTCAATGCCAAAAGCCCCTCATGGGGTTGTTCATGTTCTAATGCAAGAGGGGAGGAGTTACTTCAGTTGTTAGACGACACAGAATCTATGATCCTTAATGACGGTACACATACCTTCACCTCCTGCAGCTACAACACTTCCGCTGCCCTAGACATTGCAATTACTAGCTCGGAATTATTTCCTCAATGTTCTTGGAGGGTGTTGGACACCATTGGCAGCGATCACTTCCCTGTCTTAATTTGTTTTAAGAGAAGACAGAAGGTGCAGATAAAACAGAATAAATTCTGGAATTTCAAAAAGGCTAATTGGGACTCTTACATGGACTCAGTTGATCAAAATTTGACTTCTACCCCTTCACTAATGACCTTGAAGAGAACTGGACAAACTTTAAGAACATCATTCTAGACAATGCGAAGCTCTATATCCCAAGAGGAAATGTTAAGGGGTACATACCTTTATTCACTCATAATGCTTCAAGTCTTAAACCACTTTTAGACAGGAGAAAACAATTGTTAGAGTCTTTTAATGAAAATAATTCTTTAAACGATAGTCAAGGTGGATTGAGGACTGAAATCAACCAGATAAATGCTAAAATTAGGAAATCTTATGCGCAACTAAAGAGATCGAGATGGAGAGAATTGTGCAAAAATCTAGACTCTAGAACTACAAACTCGAAACTTTGGCGAATCGTCAAGAAAATCAACAAAGAGCAAGAACAGTGTGAAGAGAGTAACTCGGTAATCGACACTAACGGACAGGTTTTCCCTGACGACAAAGCAGCAGCAAATGGTCTGGCTGTCTACTATCAGGAAACCAGCAAGTTGGTCTTCACTTCTGAAGATAAATCAGTAATGAAAAGAGCTAAGAACATCATCCATGGCTGTCGCACCTCTGATGTGGGTGATCAGGGCCTGTCCAGGGACTTCTCACAGCAAGAACTTCTGCTAGCAATGGCCTTTTTGGATATGACTAAATCTCCCGGCCCGGATGGTGTATTTGGGCGAATGCTCGAAAACCTTGGTCACAGGGGAAAACTTAGACTTCTAGATATTATAAACCTATCCTGGAAAATAGGTCGTCTTCCAGCTGAATGGAAAAGAGCGATCATTATCCCTATCAAGAAAGCTGGTAAAAACAACTGGTCTCCTAAGGACTTTAGACCCATTGCCCTAACAAGTACTACCTGCAAAATAATGGAAAAAATGATATTAATCAGAATTCAGTACTTTTTGGACAGCAAGAACTTAATTCCTGGTTTACAGTATGGCTACAGATGAGGCCATAGTACTGTCGATCAAATTATTTCCTTCTGTCAGATCATTAGAGATGCACAAAATTGCAAGCCCACCCACCATACTATGGCTGCTCTTCTGGATCTAACGAAAGCGTTTGACAGAGTTTGGAAGCACAAGCTACTAATTAAATTACATGACACTTTTAATATTCGAGGTAACACCTTGGCATGGATCTCGGATTTCCTGCATCACAGATCTATCAGAGTAAATTTTAACAACACTTTTTCGGATCCTGTTGTGCTTGGACAGGGCGTTCCACAGGGTTCAGTCCTCAGCCCTACTCTATTTTCATTATATTTAGCAGGCATTGAGAAAATACCTTCAGTTGAGATGAGAGTAGGCTTGTTTGCAGACGATATCGTCATCTGGTGCTCAGGAAGAGACTTGGTTGAGACGGAAAGGAATCTCAACAATGCATTATCTTCTTTTTCAGACTATGCTTTGGAGTTCAAACTTTGTTTTAATCCTACAAATTCCATCGCTACTTTCTTTACCACCAACAAAAGATTGTACAGCTATCAACCAACCTTAAAGATGGATAACAAGAATCTTGCTTATGAAAAGCACCCAAAATATCTCGCATATGTCCTTGATCCTGAATGGTCCAGTCATAAGCACATAGATCATATTGTCTCAAAATGTAGAAAACGTTTAAATATTCTTAAATTTATAGCGGGCAAAGACTGGGGAGCCGAAGCTGTAACATTGAGAGACACCTTTTTGGCTCTCATTAGGCCCATACTAGAGTACAGTTTTCCAGTGTACTGCTGTGCGTCCGCCGCCAGTCTTGAGAAATTGGAAAATATTCAGCTCGGTGCTGCGCGAATTATTACTGGATTGAGACGTAGTTGCCCGAAAGAAATTGTCCTCTTCGAGGCTGATCTCCAACCTCTTCATCTTAGAAGCAAAAATATCATCACCAATTACTTCAATAAACTTTCTAGCTATGGACATCACAACAAAACCTCTCTAGACTTTAACAATTGGCACAATAATCAGAGACTGAAGAGAAACAGCCCTTTCAGTTATGCTGATCATCTGCAGTTGCCCTCATCTCATATCGAACCCCACTCCTTAAAATCTTGTTTAAGTCCATCAGAGGGACTTCCCAGAGTCCACTTCCACTTCAACATGTCTGCCCCGGTCGTAAAGCAAGATCTCATCCCAGCTCATCTTAGGCAACTTGCATTGGAAAGTATTAATGTAATCCCCTGTGACGCCATTAAAATTTACACAGATGGCAGTAGACTAGACGATCGTGCAGGTAGTGGAATCTACATAGAAAATTCTGGTCAAAACTTTTATTTCTGTCACCGTAACCCGGATTTCTCTTCGGTCTTTAAAAGTGAACTAACGGCAATCAAACTTGGCCTCGAAGCTATTTTCAATGAAAGTGACTATGGAGAACTCTGGATTTTGTCGGACAGTCGCAGTTCCCTTCAACATCTACACAATTGGACTCAAGTAGGAGACAAAACAAGCATCTCCATCCTTCACAATCTCAAACTTATTTCAAAGCATCACGATGTTCATTTTCAGTGGATACCATCCCATGTTGACATCTTTGGAAATGAGCAAGCGGACCACTTAGCCAGAGAGGACTTTAGTGTCTTAACAACCTCCTCTCCTGCCATTACCTACTCAGAGCACCAGTCCAAAATTAATAGGCAACTATCTAAGGAGTGGAAGATTCCTCCCTCCCACCACTGGTATGCGGCCAGGGAACCGGGCTCTTTTCTGGATCTCAACTGCGACAGAGCATCTAAAACGGCCATTTCCAGATTGGCTAGTGGACACACGAAAAGTGTCTCCTTCTTTGAGGGCAGGAAGACTTTTAAGTTCTGCTCCAAGTGCAAGGTTCAGCAGGCCTCTGCCTAACATATCCTGGACTGTCTGGGTCTTTCCAGAGAAGACTTGTACGATTCTCCCCTTCTTGTTATCGATTTTTTGAGGGTCAACAATTTAATGGATCTTGTCTGACTTCGTCAGACAATTAGAGGATAAGAAACAACAACAACAACTCGTAACTTGCTACCAAGCTGTCCTCATCCAGAAAATACTTTTTAAAATTCTTTGCCAACATAGCTAAATGATTTTACATGTTTTAAAAACAACTTTCACATGTTGTTCTACAGATTTGTAAGTTTTAACACATATCGAGCTGGGGCTTTTTTTCCATCATTTACTTCAGTAGTGGTAAATCCAAAATTTAAGTATTTTTGAGAAGATCGCCTTGATTTAATTTTCGGAACCATGCTCGTTCGTCTGTGTACTTGTTGATTCTTTATTATGGTCGAATGTTTGCTTACGACTTAAAAATGTATGTATGATATTGTTTTAATCTACTGCCGTAAATACTTAATTACCGTGAATTACAATTAACGTGGAAATTAAAAAATGTACATTCAAGCTAGATTCGGTAGCTATAGGAGTATCGAGTCGACCAAAACTGACTGGAATTGTACGAGGAAAAGCATTTTTACATGTTTTGCGCAGACGTCCGATAGGTTGCCCAGACTCATGCAAACGTACCCTATAATGTCAGATGTGATGGATATGATAGAGAGCGACATTGACTGGACTATTTTTCTAATGACATTTGTACTTTGAGAAATGAAGGCTGAAGGAAATAAATCTTTAATTAAATACATCATTTTGCGATCTGTTCCAATTTAAAAATTAGAGAAAGAAAAATAACATAATTCTAAGTAATATATATTTTAAGTAATTTTCTTAAAATATATTGTTACGAATTTAGTCTTATTCTAATTGTTTCTACTCATTTGTGTTCATTTTTACAGTTTAATTTGTCGTATCTAATGTGATTTCAACCCTGTTTACCTGTAATATCATTTCCACTGCATTGCACGGCCCCCATGCTTTAACATTGGTTTAAATAGTAAACTCGCCAAATATTGCAGCTAGCACCAAGTTGGCGACGGATTTGGCGACTTAATTTTTGGCGCCAAATTTGGCGATATATCGCCAAATGTGGGCGATAAGCTTGGCGACCATGGCAACCCTGCTCCTAATAACCCTGTCTGGCAACCCTATCGCGGTATTGTAACACTATGTATTGAGCTTTTCTCATACCTTCCGGATTTTGCTAGACCTTTCTATTTCTCGATTATTCTGGCAAGTGCAAGAGGTTTCTGACCGAAAGGTATAAAAAGGCCCGGGCCGGCTAGTCAGTTTAGTCAGATCTCAGCTTTCATGCAAGTGATACCTTTCTGTGCTTCAGAGACAGAGAGACGATTGTGTGTTATTGCTTTTATTGAGTTATTATTTTTGTGCTGAGTGTTTACTATTGCTTTTGTTAGTGTATTACATCTGTGTTATCAGTATTTTCATCGATTGTACGTGACTTTCTCGAACTGTTCTACAATTTGTGGAGGACTGTTTTGGCCAAGAATAAAATTGTTTTGGATCCCGCTCTTCGGCTTCAATCATTTCGAACCCCCTAAAACGCAACAATTGGTGTCAGAGGTGGGGTTGAATGCCAACAACAAGAGAGATGGAGGCCCAGTTCCAGACTCTTCTAGAAAAATTGTCTGAAATGAATGCCAATATGGGCGAAATGAAATCGGAGTTGACCGCCAGCATGAATGCCAATATGGGCGAAATGAAATCGGACTTGACCGCCAGCATGAATGCCAACATGGGCGAAATGAAATCGGAGTTGACCACCAATATCGCAGAAGTGAATACCAAGCTTACTAACGTAAACGAGCAGATCAGCGCCAATATGGACGAGTTGAATAACAAACTGACCGCGAACAAGGAAGAGTTGAAAAGTGATTTGAAGGGCATTGGCGACAAATTGACGACTATGGACAAGAAATTTGAAGAAATGGAAGGAAGAATCGAGTCGGTTGAAAATAAATTCGAAGATATGGAGAGCAAACTAGAGGCGAAAATTTTCGAAAAGGTAGAAGAAGTTTCCATCTCGTTCAGGAGTGACCTAGAGAAATTGAAGCAGAAAGTCATGACTGGTCAAGGGGATGAATTTAAGTTTCAAGCTCCTTTTTCCAAGCCTTCCATCAAGCTTTCTACATATGACGGAAAGTCCTCTTGGCAGGTGTATAAGACCCAATTCTCCATAGTGGCAGATGCAAACCAGTGGGACTCCCAGACCAAGGCCTGCCAGTTAGCTGCTTCTCTTCGAACCGACGCTGCTGATATTTTGCAAACTTTGCCGGAAACACAGCGGCTGGATTTCGACGCTCTCGTTAATGCTCTGGAGTTACGCTTCGGAGAGAAATGTGTGAAGGATTACAGCAGACTCCAGCTGAAGTCACGGCAGCAGAAAGTGTCCGAAACGCTCCAAGAACTGGCGACGGACGTCGAGAGGTTTTCTCACTTGGCGTTTTCTGACTGTCCGACTGAAGTAAGAGAAGTCCTGGCGCTGCAACACTTCATCGACGGGGTGCGTGATCCGGAAATCCAGAAAGCTCTCGAATGGCGGATCTCAAGGACTTAAAGGGGGCCCTAGTGTTTGCTATGAAATTCGAGGCAGCCCAGCAAGCAACACGAAAGGACAGACACCCCATACGAGCCGTCAACGAATCGGACACGTCGAACTCAAGTGTGGAGCGGTTAGAGCGACAGATGAGAAGCTTCATGAATAGAGTTGAGTCTTTGATGTCCCAGAAAGCAGACGGGAAGAAGACCCTTAAATGCTGGACCTGCGGTCGAGAAGGGCATCTGCAGAGAAGCTGCCGGGCACGCCAAGGCGCTGAAACTAATAAGCGCCTCCCAGAAGGAGGTGTCGGAAAACTAATTAATAGCCATCTCGTGGGGCGGAGGTTGCCAGATTTTGGAAAGCCCCACTTTCCAGTGTGTCAAATTTCGACAAAGAGTACCGGTGAGAATGGAATTTTTATAATGGGACATGTTAACGAGCTTCCCTGCAACATGATCATCGATACAGGAGCCAATGTGTCTATCATTCGAACGATCTGGCTCAGAAATTAAAAGAGAAACTTATCTGGACCCCGCCCCGCGTGGTGCTACAGACCGTGACGGGGGAAAAGATTGATATTCACGGAAAATTAAAAGTCAAGATCCAGTTTGGAGACACTACCTACCAACATGCTGTGTATGTCACAGATATTGCAGACCCTTTCATTCTTGGACTGGACTTTCTAAAGGAGCATGGTTTCACTCTAGACTTCAACAAGAACGAATTACGTTCCATACACGAAGAAGTCACTATATTCAAAATTAAACACAGGACAGAATCTATTCGACAGGTAACCGCTAACGAGAACATTACCATTCCCCCAAGGACTGAAATCATAGTACCTGGATACATCAGTAACGATGTGAGTTTCAACTCTGGCCTAATTGGATCTGCGGAAAATAAAGCGAATGGATTGCTAATAGCTTCGACGCTAGTGGACCTTTCCAGAAAAACTATCCCGGTAAGAATTTGCAACGTAACTGAAAAACCTAGAGTGTTCCAGAAAGGTGAAGTGTTGGCAACCTGCAGTCCAGTAACGTGTGTCTGCAAAGGTTCGAGCTTGCTCCTAGCCAACTCGCCTCAACAGTTGACTCCCAACCTTCTAGAAAATGCTGAATTGTCCCCCGAACAGAAAAGCTCCGCAGAAAGACTGTTCCAAGAATTTGAAGACGTGTTTTCTAGAAACAGTAGCGATATTGGCCATACTACAGTGACACAACACAGAATTGATACAGCAGACCATCCGCCGATTAAACAGCACCCAAGACGCTTGCCGTTTGCTAAACAAGAAGAGGTCGGAACACTACTACGAGAGATGCAGGAAAATGACATCATAGAACCGTCTTCGAGTCCGTGGGCATCTCCAATCGTCTTGGTTCGTAAGAAAGATGGCTCCACAAGATTTTGCGTGGACTATCGAAAACTTAACGACGTCACCAAGAAGGACAGCTACCCTCTTCCAAGGATAGATGACACCCTGGATACCCTTTCCGGTCATAAATGGTTCTCGACTTTAGATTTATAGAGTGGATACTGGCAAGTGGAGATCCATCCCGAAGATAGAGAAAAAACAGCATTCACTTCCGGCCAAGGACTATGACAGTTCAAAGTCATGCCGTTCGGGTTCTGCAATGCGCCAGCTACTTTCGAGCGCCTGATGGAGACCGTGCTAAAGGGTCTGACTTTTGAAGCTTGCCTTATTTACCTGGATGACGTCATAATAGGAGGGCGTACGTTTGAAGAACATCTTCAAAATATCCGGAAGGTGTTATCAAAATTAAGCGACGCTAACTTGAAGCTAAACCCTTCGAAATGCAAGTTCTTCCAGAAAGAAGTCAATTATCTGGGACACATCATCTCTGCAGAAGGTGTTCGTACGGACCCCGAAAAAGTGTCCGGAGTAAAGAATTGGAAACGCCCTGAAAACCTCCGTGAGCTGCGAAGCTTCCTGGGACTATGTACTTATTACCGAAAGTTTGTGAAAGGGTTCTCTAACATCGCAAGACCCTTGCACAAGCTAACAGAAAGTAAACAAAAGTTTCAGTGGACAAAAGAATGTGAAGATTCCTTCCTCCAGCTTAAAGAAGCTTTGACGTCTTCACCGATCTTAATATATCCACAACCGGACAAGCCATTTATCTTGGGCACTGATGCCAGTGTTATGAACGTTTGGTTCTATAACATTTAAAAAATAGAAAGTTGGTTCAAAGAATTCGAAGAGCACGTTTATTCCATTAGGCTTAGCTGAGCTAGCACCAAAACATTGCAACACGTCTAATCAAAATATACCGACTGTTGCCAATCGGGTAATCTGAAGAAGGATACAAGAAATTGTTTCCAGATTTACAAATATAAATATAAATACAATTTGATTACATAAAATACAAAATATTGTAAATTGCAAATGCCTAAATATAAAATTCATTTTAAAATTAATTATTTTTCAAATTATAATGTTCTATAATTTTATTATATTTTTCTTTGTTGAGTTTAATAATATTTGTCTCAACACCAGTAATGAGAGTGTCGGAGCAGTATTATCTCAGGAAATAGATGGCCAGGAACGAGTCGTAGCTTATTGGAGTAAGTGTTTATCGAAACAGGAAAGAAATTATTGTGTCACTCGAAAAGAGCTACTGGCTATTGTGAAAGCCATCGAGCATTTCCATCACTATCTCTATGGCCAAAAATTTCTTCTACGTACCGATCATGCCTCTTTAACCTGGCTAATGAATTTTAGAAATACTGAAGGCCAGGTAGCCAGATGGATACAACGGCTCAACGAGTATTACTTTGACATCAGACATCGTAAAGGCTCCTCGCATGGAAATGCTGATGCCCTTTCAAGAAGACCATGCCCAGAAAATTGTCGTCATTGTTCCAGAGTAGAGACCAAATATGACTATGCTATACGCCAGATAACAACTTCAACAGCGACGCCACCCGATCCCTGGAGTGACGAGAAAGTTCGAGAAGACCAGATGGCGGATCCTGATATTAAACCCCTTATAGAGTTTATGGAGTCCTCCAGCAATAAACCAAGTTGGCAGGACATCTCGGCTTATAGTCCTACAACTAAGCAGTATTGGGCCCTCTGGAATTCTCTACATCTCAGGAATGGTGTTCTATACCGAAAATTCGAATCAGAGGATGGAAAGACATTCAGGTGGCAATTAGTACTTCCTCGATCTCGTATCCCAGAGGTACTCAAAGAATTGCATGGCAGCCCAACAGGAGGTCATTTCGGCGTCATGAAAACTTTGCACCGAGTTCGAGAGCGATTCTGCTGGGGTAAAGTGAGAGCTGACGTGGAACAGTGGTGCAAGTCCTGTGATGCCTGTTCAGCTCGGAAGGGGCCAAAGATACGTAGCCGAGGGAAGCTGCATCGCTACAATGTTGGAGCACCCTTCGAACGTATCGCTTTCGATATCCTGGGACCTCTGCCAAGGACTGCGTCTGGTAATAAGTACCTACTTGTTGTCATGGACTACTTCACGAAATGGCCCGTAGTGTACCCCATTCCGGATCAGGAAGCCCCCACCGTAGCGGAGGCTGTAGTGCAGCACTGGATATCGAGATATGGGGTACCTCTTCAACTTCATTCCGATCAGGGAAGAAATTTCGTCTCTGCGGTATTGAAGGGGGTCTGTGAACTACTCGGAATTGACAAGACCAAGACCACACCTTTGCACCCACAGTCAGATGGCATGGTGGAGAGGTTTAATCGTACCATCCTGAATAACCTCTCACTGATGGTCTCCAAGAACCAACAAGACTGGGACCAGAAAGTTCCTCTCTTTCTGCTAGCGTACCGCAGCGCCGTTCACGAGACTACCGGATATTCACCATCCCAGATGCTTTTTGGCCGAGATCTTCGTCTCCCTTGTGACCTGCTGTTTGGTCGCCCTCCGGATACACCTTCATCGCCTGAGGAGTACGTGCAGAATCTCCAGGCACGTTTTGAAGATGTACACAATTTGGCTCGAGAACGGATCAACCTGAGGACGGAGAAGATGAAGACTCGGTACGACACAAAAGCCACAGGACATCAATTCAAGGAAGGTGACAAGGTGTGGTTCTACAACCCGACTCGACGCAAAGGACTTTCTCCTAAGCTACAATCGCATTAGGACGGTCCTTATACAATTTTAAAGATAATAAGCGACGTCGTAATCCGGATCCGTAAGTCAACGAATTCGAAGCCTAGAGTCGTTCATTACGACAGGCTTGCTCCATATTATGGACATAATTCTTAGTGTGTCAATTATCGTGTAATTTATTTTGACCATGGTCTTGTATAAATAAGTTAGTGTGTAAATAATCTTGTAAATAATTTTGTTTATTGTTTTGTAAGTGTTTATTTTGTACTATGCATTAGGTGTTTATTTTGTACTATGTATTACATGTTTATTATTGCATATTCATTTAGTTGTTTTTAATCAATTGCTTTATTATTATGTTAACGTCTGATGAAGGGTTGTACTGCCCGGGACGTGCAGTTCTTGAGAGGGGAGCAATGTTACGAATTTAGTCTTATTCTAATTGTTTCTACTCATTTGTGTTCATTTTTACAGTTTAATTTGTCGTATCTAATGTGATTTCAACCCTGTTTACCTGTAATATCATTTCCACTGCATTGCACGGCCCCCATGCTTTAACATTGGTTTAAATAGTAAACTCGCCAAATATTGCAGCTACCGCCAAGTTGGCGACGGATTTGGCGACTTAATTTTTGGCGCCAAATTTTGCGATATATCGCCAAATGTGGGCGATAAGCTTGGCGACCATGGCAACCCCTGCTCTAATAACCCTGTCTGGCAACCCTATCGCGGTATTGTAACACTATGTATTGAGCTTTTCTCATACCTTCCGGATTTTGCTAGACCTTTCTATTTCTCGATTATTCTGGCAAGTGCGAGAGGTTTCTGACCGAAAGGTATAAAAAGGCCCGGGCCGGCTAGTCAGTTTAGTCAGATCTCAGCTTTCATGCAAGTGATACTTCTCTGTGCTTGAGAGACAGAGAGACGATTGCATAGTGCGTGTGTTATTGCTTTTATTGAGTTATTATTTTTGTGCTGAGTGTTTACTATTGCTTTTGTTAGTGTATTACATCTGTGTTATCAGTATTTTCATCGATTGTACGTGACTTTCTCGAACTGTTCTACAATTTGTGGAGGACTGTTTTGGCCAAGAATAAAATTGTTTTGGATCCCGCTCTTCGGCTTCAATCATTTCGAACCCCCGAAAACGCAACAATATATTACTTAAAATATACACAAAATTTAATATACTTATCGTATTAATTTGTACGGTTTATAATTAAGATCGTATTGTAACTTTAGCGTCTCTCTCTCAAAGTGCATTTTTATTGCAGTAAATACATTATTGTTGTACAGGGGGTGGCGACAAAAATTATGATTGAAAATTGGGTCGCCAGTATTGAAAGTTTGAGAAACACTGCTTTTAATGTATGAGTGGTGCACAGAGTATTTTATGATTAATTAATTAATACTAAATTAAGAACAAGTTTAATAATTATTAGCTACTTCCATGGGCTTGTCTTACAGAGCAAAGTTTTTGAAAGGAGTTTTAAGATAAGAAATTGACCCTCTGAGTTCATTTTCTATATTTAGCTGATATCTATATTTTGTCTTCTAAGCAACCACCGCATTTTTTCAATTTAAAAATTAGAGAAAAGAAAAATAACAATAATTATCCTATTATTTAATTTATTTTTTTGCTTAAAAAGAGTATTCAAAGTTTAATACTTATGATATTAATTTGTATGGTTTATAATTAAGATCTCGTATAGTAGCTTTAGCTTGATTTATGATTTATCAATACTATACAAATCCAAAATGCAATTGAAACTTGAGGAAAACTCTTAAATCCTTAGTTAACATGAAAGGTTTTCATTAATTATTAAGATTTATCCTTTGATGAAAATAAATTTTATTTTTACAACACAATGAATTAAATATAAATTTTTATTGAAATATATAATTTATACAATATATGAAGTTGAAACATTGTTCAAAGATTTCCATGCAATCTATATTAATAAAGAAAACTTTAAGCGTGTGTGTTTCAACTCTACAGCCCAAACTAAGCTACCCAGAAGTATGAAACTTAGCACTTAATTATTCTAGGTCCTGATGATGTGCGCTACGAAGAGTTTTTTTTCGAAATTCGCTTTAGATTTTTTTTTAATTAAATTTTTAAACGATTTTTCCATTTTTTCCCCAAACAACTGGATTTTGAGTTTCTTCGTTTGGCAACCAGTGCATTGCTTTAGAATTCTATGCGCTCCAGAATTTCTATTGACAGCTTGTGGTTGTAACATTTTATTCCCAGCATTATAATCGGCTATATTATTTTCTTTGTGAGTTAATTTTTTTTTCGTTTTAAGTATGTATAATAGTTTATTTTAAAGCAGTATTATTTATATATATATACAGTTGGAAGATGCATCGCTCTTCAAGCTAAGCCTACTTTTTATTTTTTCAATAACTAAATCAAATTACTTTGATATACATTTTTGTTTCGCGCATTGATCTAATTTTGTCATTTCTTTTTCAGTTCAATTCTAGGGTGGGTGATAGTTAAGCTGTTCCGTAATTTCTGTTTTGGTTTAAGGCAGCGTAACGTTTATTCTTTTTTTTATGTTCACTTATAAATGTTTACAGTTGATTTTTGTGTATTGTTTCTGGTTTTAGATTTAATTAGGTTTACAATTTTTTAAAATAAAGGATGTGAAATTTTTGAAGGCAACATTAAAGTTATCAGAAATTCTTAACCTGGAAAAAATTGAGACAACTTTAAATCTAAAACTCGAAACAGTACGGAAGTATCAAATGTATATTTATAAAGGTTTAAAATGAAAAAAATAATAATAAACGTGACACAAGCCTGAAACCTAAGTTAGATATTATTTTTAAACTGAAAGAGGAACCACAGAATTGAATCTAAACCAAGAAATGATTTGGAATAATCAAATAAAGTATAAGCAAAACAGGGTAAAATCCTAGGAGGACCCACTGGTGTTTTTTGGCGCCAAATTGAGAAACAAGTTTTTCAAAATGGCGTTAAAGACGAAACACTCTTGGAAACCGTATGTGTCAGGGGGGGGGGCGAAATGAGCAAAGAGCAACGGTTGGTTTCTTAAAGTGGTGTGGGGGGGGAAGATACGAAAAGTTAAAAATCATGAAATGAACGGAGTTTCTGGAATGGCGTCAGGGACGCCTGAAAACTGTTGGTAGTAAATGTTTTACATTAAAAAGGACAAAATGTGCTTTTGCAAAGATAAAATTGGAAAAATACATCAAATTAATCATTTTAAGAAGATAAATACGGAGAAACTAATGAAATTCATTTAAAAAAAGCACTCAAAAACCAGTACATGATTTATTTAAAAAGGACGAAATGAGCGTTTCGCAAAGATAAAAACGGAGAAATCGAAGAAATACATTAAATTAATCATTTTAAGAAGATAAAAATGGAAAACCGATGAAATGCATTTTAAAAAGCACTCAAAAACCACTACATGATTTATTTAAAAAAAAGGACGAAATGAGCGTTTCGCAAAGATGAAATCGAAGAAATGCATTATATAAATTAATCATTTTAAAAAGATAAAAACGGAGGAAGCAATGAAATTCATTTTAAAAAAGCATTCTAAAACCAGTGTGTAGTACATGATTTACATTTTTAAAAAAAGGACGAAAGGAGTGTTTCACAAAGATAAAATCGAAGAAATACATGAAATTCATTTTAAATTTTTAAAAGGCACTTACCTTACTCTGCTGGTCATACATACTTCACGACAAAACATATATCAGTCCACGACAGTATTCTTATTGACTTTCAAGTCATTCACAACGAACACATTCGTGCTCTTGCCGAACCAATATCTGGTCAAAAACTTGTATCTTTTCTACACTTCGGACATTCATATCGTGAAGCAATTAAATTAGCTTTCATACACCATTCTAACGTATCTTTCTTTCCCTTTGTGCCCAGGAGCACAAAGAAACCTGTTGTAGCCTCACTTTCAAGTAATTTCCTTTCACAAGTCATTCTTAACAGGTGCCATTCTTATGGTGCAGAGCAAACTTTCTCAAGCGAAGTCAGGGGTCAAAAAGACTGTTTTTTCTGGAAAAGGCGAAATACGCTTCACCCTTTTTAGGGTTGCCATTTTTTCGGTGATTTGAAAATCCAAATTTTAGGGGTGAAATGGAAGGCTTACCATATTGTAACCTTTATCGCTCAAAATTTGGCGACCAAAAGTGGGTCCTCCTAGGACTCAACCGCAAAACAGAAATGTATATTAAACTAATTTAATTCAGTTATTGAAAAAATATAAATTATGCTTAGGTGGAGGACCAGTGCCTCTTCCTACCAGAAAAATATATAAATCACAAAACTTATAACAAAAAAAAAATGTTATAACGGATTATTGCTAAAATAAAATTGCTTTTTACAAGAATTCATTTATGCGGTAAAAAGAAATTACCGTTTGTTTTCAATGAGTGAAATTTGAAAATTTTCACTTAAGAACCATGCCCTCAAAAAAATTATTACTTGAATGCAAACGTAAGTGAAGGGCTTGGCATCAAAAATAGATTTTCGAGCCAAACAACTTTTTCGAGTAATGGTTTATACGCCGTTCCACCTTTGAAGAACAGGTTGTCTAACGAATGCAAATCACCAAATTGGCTGAGTAAAAAAAATATGCGTGTGAAAAATTTAATTTTGTTTCATTATAAGTACATATCTTTATTACTGTAAGTTCATTTATTACATCCGTTTAGAAAAATATTTCCTTAATATTTGTGAAAAATTTAATTGCTCTTACTCCATTAGCATTATTTTATATAAGTAAGCTTATAATATAAATTATTTGCAATACCTTTAAATGTTGTTTTTGTATGTTATCTTAAGATATAATGAAGCATAAAATAGAATTCTGAAACTCATTGAAAAATTTCTCTTAAAATTTACTATCCTTCGTAAAACTTTTAGTTTTCTTAAAAAATATCTCGATGTGCACAGTTGAAAAATTACGTTACTGACATATTATGCGAACTTTGGTAAAATCCTAGTCTGGCACACTGCTGTTTGGCGCCAAAAACCCATGTTTCAAAAAATGACGTCATGGAAGAAAACGAAGAATAATCGGGGGTTGACAGTCTTAGCTGGTGATCAAAAACCCTAAGAAAACAGGGTTTCCGTAATGGCGTCAGGGCCGGAAACGAAGGAAAAGGGGGGTGACGGTCTCAGCACCTGTTTAAAAATCCTAAAAACGGGGTTTTCGTAATGGCGTCTGGGATGCTGAAAATACATATATTTACACAAAAAATAAAGAAAAGGGCAAAAAAGAGCATTTCTACGAGGTAAAGGCAGTAAAATAAAGGAAAAACAGCATTTTAAAATACTCTTGCCAAACCAATACCTGGTTAATCGCAAGATCACATAAATACTCAATCTACTATCACTAAACCGCCTTCCTTTTCTTACACTCCAGCAAGCAAAGTGGGGATTCTCTCTTTAGACTGTACTCGACAACACCATTCAAAACCATCAATCATACCCTTTCGTTCAACCCAAATGCATATCCTTTTTACCGGAGACTCATATCTGGAGGGAATTAATCCTTCTTTCATAACCCAATCTAAAACAGCCATATTCCCTTGTTCTCCAAGCAAAACAAAAACTCCTGTGGTTGCCTCGCTTTCAAGCAATTTTCTTTCGCAAGCCATTCTAACAACCGGTGCAAAATCAAGCCAAAAATCGGAACACGTGGGGAAGAAAGTATGAGCAGGGGTGAACTCGATGTATTACAGCAGGGTCAAGGGCGAAAATGGACGATGTCCACTTTTCACCCGATTTTTTTTGCTTGACTGGTTTTAAGGTTGCCATATTTTAGTCACCGGACCAGGTAATTCGGAAGGGTTGCCATATTGTAAACTTTATCACCAAAAATTTTGTCGCCACGCAGTTTCTTGGCTAGGATCCACCCGTTTTTTATTTCTTTGTGGCAGAATTGCAATTGTTTTTCTAAAAATTTGTCCTATAAAAAGTGCTTTTTCTAAATTTTTTTTAGTTTGGTAATACGCTTTTGTTTACAGTTGATTTAGCAATGTCGACTGAAGTGAATTGTGTTTTCTTAATTAAGTATATTTTATCCTTTTCTGGAATTTCAAACAAAAGGGATGAAACTTTGTTTAATTCATTAATGCTAATGGACTTTCAGAAATGAAAATATTATAAGTTTTTGCCACAATACCAAAGTTTGCTCAATGTTTTGGTTTGAATCCTAGGAGGACCCACTTTTGGTCGCCAAATTTTTTTGTCGCCAAATTTTGAGCGATAAAGGTTACAATATGGTAACCCTTCCATTTCATCCAAAAATTTCGATTTTCAAATCACCTAAAAAATGGCAACCCTAAAAAAGTATAACGTTTTTCGCCTTTTCCGAAAAAACGTCATTTTGACATTTGACTTCGTTTGAGAAGGTCTGCTCTCCACCGGTTGTTGTTAAGAATGGCGTGTGAAAGGAAATTAATTGAAAGTGAGGCTACAACAAGTTTCTTTGTGCTCCTGGGCACAAAGGGGAAGAAAGAGACATTAGAATGGTGTATGAAAGCTAATTTAATTGCTTCTCGTTATGAATGTCCGAGGTTTAAAAAAATATGCGTTTGTAAGAACGAAAGGGAACGGTTGACGGCTACGAATGGCGTTGCCGCAACCAGTCGAAAGATAATCTCCATGACGTTGTTCGGAGTGTGAGAAAGGGCACTTGGTTTAGCGAAAGCAAACTTGCTATAATAATTATCTTGCGTTTGACCAGATATTGGTTTGGCAAGAGCATGAATGCGTTCGTGGTGAATGACTTTAAAGTTAATAAGAACAGGTCACAAGTTGGTGGATGACAATTTTCATGAATTCCTTGCATCCATCGCAAGGGTGTATCCACCAACGGAACATGACGAAATGCAAGCGTAAGGTAAGTGCCTTTTAAAATTTTTAAAATGATTGATTTCATGTATTTCTTCAATTTTATATTTGCGAAACGCCCCTTTCGTCCTTTTTTAAAAATGTAAATCATGTTGTACACACTGGTTTTAGAATGCTTTTTTAAAATGAATTTCATTGCTTTCTCCTTTTTTTTCTTTATATAATGATTAATTTAATGTATTTATTCGTTTTCATCTTTGCGAAACGCCCATTTCATCCCCCGCTGACGCATGCGCTTCCCAAGAGTTTTTCGTCATTGACGCCTTTTTGAAAACCTTCAATTTGGCGCTTTTTGGCGAAAAATTTTTGGCGCCAAAAACAGCAGTGGGTCCTCCTAGGATTTTACCGTAATTTTAATTTCAAAATATTTTTTTGTTTTACTGAACATAATATAATTTTGTATTATATTTTTTCATTTACATACCCCTTATAAAATTATTTCTTGAATATGAAATTCATTTTACACACATATGAAAATAATAAAAACATAATTAGCCATATATTACTTTTGAAAAATATAATAAAACTGATAATTTCTAATTTTTTTAAAAAAAAGGATAGTTTAAAATGTTAAACAAAAATAAAATATACACTTTTATCAATTTTATTTGTCATGTTTTACGTTAATTTTATCGATGCACATATGAGTGTTAGCATATTTTATAATTCTGAAAAATATATACTATTTCTTAAAACTGCAATAGCCTGTGCAACACAAAAAATTTTCAAAAAATTATATTTTACTGAAGCTTTTGCTTATATAAGTACAGAAAGCCCGTGCATCGCCGGGCCATACAGCTAGTCTAAAATAAAACAATGAATAATGCTGGAAATCCTAATAATAATTTTGAAATAGATTTTCAAGAACAACAAAAATGAATATATGAATATTAAAATATAACAAAGCATACTATTTTTTCTATTAAAAAATTTCCGTAATAAAATGAATTTAGGACCATAAACTTTACTGCGAAAGAATTTGTATCAAACATAAACAATTAAAAAAGCTTTCAAATTATTTGTTTTTACTTTTCGTTTTATGTCCAAGAAAGGAACAAAAAAATTCACACATATATTAATGCAATTATTATAATAAATCCTATATGATAACTTAAATAATAAACAATAAATCAAATCCAATATGGTGCATGCAAGTTAATACTATTTACTTAGTACACATTTCACTTGTGAAACATTCTATTAGTCGCCAAAAAAGTGATAAGCCAGTGATTGTATCAACCTTGGTCTAAGTGAGCCAAAAATTTAACAAGGTATTTTAGAAAAGATACTGAATTAAATGATATAAAATCTGAAATCTACAGATCATCTTCTATCCATATTGTTAAAAAAAAAAGTTTCAAAAACCTGCATTAGAACTTTGAAAAACCGAGTTGAATTTCGATGTTTTCCCATAGATTATCATTACACCGTAAGTTCCGGTGGACTGCACTCAATGTTGTTGTTTACAAAGTAGAACTTGTCCATATCTGCAAAGATTGTTTAGGTATTGAATAAAATAGTACTGTTCTTTTTGATGTAGTGGTTAATTATATTGAAGATTATGAAATTTCAAACAAAATTATGAAACAAATTATTGTTTTAAGGAATGATTTTTAAAAAATTATTTGTGTGTGTGTGTGTTCTCATGATTTTTGTAACATTTCATTTTGTTTACATACTCTTGATTTGATTAACACAATTATTTGTCATTTAAAGTAGTTTTAGAAAAAGTGTATTGTGTGACAATTCTAAGCATAATTATTTTTTATGTAAAAAAATATATATGATTAAATAAAATAAAAAATAATTTGCTTTGTTTCCCCTGTCAGTATGCATATTTTAATTAGATACTTTATAAAGCCATGTAAATACAAAAAACTGAAGGGAAAAAAAGGATTGTTTTCCTATGATTACAATAAATATAAAAATCTTTTAGCCCTAGTATAGCTTCAAAGTTCAACACAATAACTAAACAATCAATAAATATTAACTTTAAACTGCAAGGAATGCTAGTGTATCATGTATTTTTAGGCTTTACTTTCTTAAAATTTATTTAAATTGTGTAAAAGTTTATTGCTATAAAAATGTGTTATTGTTTTTAGTTGATCAAAAATATGAATTATCTTGATGAAGATCCCATTTTTAAATCAGAAATAGATGCTGACACTAGACCTATTATTGGTAAGTTGTAATTCATGATAAAAACAGTCACTATTGGTAAGTTATAACCCTTGGTAAAAACTTTTTTGACTATTTCATATAGTATAGATGATAATTTATATTATATTTTATTTTGAAATTAGTCTGCATTTTTCATACTTGAACAAATACTTTTTAGGTTTGGAACATATATGTGAAATTCAGCATTTAGAACAGATGCCCATTTATTCATGTTCTTTATGCTCAATGATGTTACCTAATGGCCAAAAATTAATTGAGCATACTCTAACATTGAAGCACAGGCAAGCATTTCTTGTGAGTCTATTCATATTTTCTAAAACATATTTATTTACAGTAATAATTTTAAGAAGTAATAGTACAATTTTTTTTCTTTATTGTTTATGAAGCACTAAAGAATTTGATCTTTTTCAGTATAACAAAGCAAACTTATTAGTCTCTCAATATAAAGTGTGACTAAAAGATATGACCCAAAGATTCTTATGTAACTCAAATTCAAAAATATTGCATAGTAAAAAATAAAATGCAAAGTAGTAGGAGATTTGGGTTTATTTCAGAAGAAATGAATGCTTGGGAATTTTAAAAGCATAGAAGTATCATATTACTCTTATTTTATTAATGAGCATAACAATATCTATACAAATAAATAAAAATGAAGTGTCTGTTTGTAATTTGAAATTAATAGCTTTTTACTTAATGAATTTAAAAGTATATACAGTACTTATATGAAAAAATCAATTTTTAAAATTTTTGTCTTTCTGTCAGTCTGTTTGCTCCGGCTAATCTCTGAAACAGCAGGACCAATTTTGACGAAACTTTCACTGGCGGATAGCTAATGTTTTAAAGAATAACTCAGGCTACTTTTATTATAGAAAAAAAATTAGGGTTCCACGAAAATGAAATTAAAACCAATGAAATGGTGAACAATATCAGTTTCTAATAAGGATTGTTTATTTCAGTAGGGATTATTTTTATTCAATAGGGATTGTTTTATTTTGCGAGCTTTCTGTTTCAACGTTTCTAGAAGTTATATCAAACTTTTTTGTTTGATAAGGTTACTGAGACTCGCGACATTTCCCGTTCATGTCCAATCCTAATGATTTTAACAGTCTTCACTTACCCCTTGCTTGCAGCTTCGCTTTATCCTACCCAGTCCCTCACCCCATTGACAGTGTCAAAGGTCTTGAGTACCTCCCCGCTTGCAGATTCGTTTCACCCTACTGTTACTAAGACCTGTTTTGAACTGTTGCATCATTCCAATGATTTCATTCTTTCTCAAAAACACTGAGCAACATCAATTTTTCTATAACTTAGACAGCATTTAAACTTAAATCAGGAAGTTTTTGGGTTTTACGTCATTTGACTTCTCACAAGGCTCCGCATTTAAATAGAGGTAAGCCAATTTCATACTTCTATTGTTTATTTCATTGCCAAACACTGCACAAAGCAGTCCCAATAAATGTTTGTCTTGCAAGAGTGATTGTACAAGTGTGAGTGTGCGGTGGGGGTGGCGATCGCAGAGCCAACAGGTTGTTTTATTTAGTTAAGTACGTAGGTAGTCGTTTCTAAAATAAATATTTTTAATTACGTTTTTGGTGAAAAAGTGCACTTACACCCTTAAGTTAAGTAAGTTTATTCAAAACTGTAAATAACTTCATTTATCCTGCATAATATATACACGATATAATAATATTTAATTGAATAATATTTATATTGAAATCAAAGAATAACAGTTTCTCGAGTCACAAAGTATTTTTATTTTTCTACCGTTCCGTTCTTAATTCATTTTGTTTCGTTACATTTTCACTGTTTTCTAATAATTAGAAATCAATGTTAAACGTCGTTAGGTTTTCTTTCATGGAAATAGTTCAGTTTTTTATTTACTTTGAAATCAATAAATTCTTATAGGTTATTTTATTTAGTTAAGTACGTAGGTAGTTGTTTCTAAAATAAATATTTTTAACTACGTTTTAGGTGAAAACGTGTATTTACACCCTTTAGCTATACCTAAAAGAAAATCAAATCATTTTAATATAAATAAATTGAATTGAAGTGAGTTTGTAGTTTGAAATTACAGTTTTTTACTAAATGCATTTAAAAGTATTTATACAGTACTTATTTTAAAAAAAATCAAGTTTTTAAATTTTTGTCTGTCTATCTGTGTGTTTGTTCCGGCTAATTTCTGAAACAGCTAGACCAAATTTCACGGAACTTTCACTGGCAAATAGCTGTTGTTAACAAGGAGTAACTTAGTTTACTTTTATTTTAGAAAAAAATAGGGTTCGGCGAAAACAAAATTAAAACCAATAAAATAATGAACATCCAATTCAAGAATAGGGATTATTTATTACTACTTTTTTTTAATACTCAAAGAAATTTAAAAGCATTTCTTCATGGAACAAACGCGATGACTCATTTTTAATGAAAACGAATAATTTATTCTTACTGACTCACTTTTTTATTCTGTAAGAACAAATTATTTTTTTTCGTTGCTATCGCAACCAGAGTTGATGTAACCATAAGAACAAAAAAGCTAATTCTAAAAAAGCTATGAGCAATATAAGGGATTAATTAAAAATAAAAAACCATATATTAGTTGTTATTTAAAAGATTTGTGATATTTCAAGCCAAAACCAGTTTATGTGAGTAAATGTATCGTTTGAGGTTTGCCGGTTAGTATTTTGTAAGTTTTACGTCTTTTAGTGTAAAATTTTCTTCTATCTTCCCCTCCTTCTCACAGATAAGATATAGCTTCAAATTTCGATGTATGACTTATAAAAAACAATATTGCGTTAGAATTAAAAAATTATTAATGTGAAGCAATAAAAAGAAAACGATTCTGATGGTAAGAGTAAAACAAAAAAACTTTCATCCTTTTTAATAATAGTTAGTTTCTAAGAATCTAAAATAATAAAATAGGTTTCAGATTTTCATGAATCAATCAATCGTTTTTAATTAAAATTAGGCTTAACTGTTAAATTCGCAAGGTCCCGTGCGTGAGGGCCTGGAGAAATGCTTCTTTCTCCTTTGCTGGTCCTGAAGGGGTTAAGTAATAATTAGAAATCAATGTTAAACGCCGTTTATTCTTCAGTCTGTATTGTTTAATTTTTCAATTCACCCGTGCAAAGAACGGGTATACCAGCTAGTATATATATATATACACACCATGTTTACTCTAATTTCTGCTGCACGTTTTCAATATTAAAACTACTGAAAATTGGCTGCAGCTTAGAATCGAATTTTTTAAAAAAATTGTGTTGGATGTTGCAATTACAGGTTCTACTACTATTTTTCATTTTCCACAAAGACTTATTGAGAATTTGGGATGCTGCTTAAATTTGAGTAAATATGGTATGTATATATATATAGAGTAAAATTTTTTACATTGAATATTCTCTAGAAGACAAACATTAGAATGAAAAAAAAGTGCAATTCATTTTAAAAGAAAACATTTTGATTGATTAATATTTAGTGATGAATCCTTTGATCTTTATAATATCACACATCTAGCATACTATTTTAAGCCGTCATTTTTTTCTGATAATTACTCAAATCGATTTTACACTTTCCACAAACTTATTTTTGTGTTTTAGAGCTTAATGTTTCTTCATTAAACCTTGCATATACTTGATTAGGTTTAAAGAAAATAAATTGGTTGGCCAAGAAAGAGAGAGGAGAGTACTTTGATTTTTATTGATCTTAAGCCTAATAATGGAGATTTTGACATGTACCTATTGTAGAATCATGTTTAAAAAAGTTTTTTTTTCTTTAATATTCTTTAATATTCTTTTAAATTTTATTCACAGTTCCTTGAGACTAATTATTTTGCTGATCATTTGTTTTAGATAAGTTTAATGCATGCATATATATGTGTCACAGTCACAATCTTAGTTAAGTGTGATGTATCTTTTCTGCAGCTCTTTTTTAACTCACAACTAATTAAAGCTGACTTCGAAACTAGCTTTTATACATGCACTAGCTCTACAGAGTTGCCATTTATAGAAACTTTTATCATCAATGCTGACAAATCACAGTTTTATAAATTTTCTAATATTTGAATTTTTGCATAATTTGGCTATTTTTTTTTTTAATCTCTGTTCATTTTTTTAGACATGTATGAATAATATATCACATATAATCCTATATATTCCTGTTTATTTTTTTAAAAAATTATGCATTTGAGAACACAATACAATGCCTAATATTTTGCATTTGCTGCAATTTTGCCATAATAGCACTGTACCTGCAGCAAACAAATTAATGTTAAATCATTGTATATAATATTTCTTATATCCATTAGATCTTGGCCATAATAGGGCAAAGGTAACCTAGTGGTCTTGAACTTGAGTCGCACATTCATGTCCTGTAGCCATTGAAAACTTTTCATATAGAAGGGCTGATGTATGTTTAATCAGTTATGATTCAAACTCCTCCCATTGGTGTGGTGTGGAAGTTAGGAAAGATGGTGTCAGTTCAAGTGTCATCTTAGTCACTGTATTGTAACTCAAAATTACTAAGTATATCGCCAATAACTGCATTGTTTTAGCTTGTGACTTTATTAAACATTTTCTGAAAGGAATGCTTACAGCACTATCTATCATAAAAAATCAATTTTTCACCTGTAATTAGATTTGAAGCTGAGTGTGGGCTATTGATAAAGGGACGTATAATTTTGAACCTTGAACTAGTGATGAGGATGACACATTTTCAAACTTCTACTCATTTCAATATAAGGACTTAGAGCCTTTGCACATATTTAATGATGATAATTTTAACTACAGTAGCCACAATTTTTGTACGAACTTTATTGCTTGAATTTTGGAATAAATAATTAACTTATTTGCTCTATCTTTGATGCATTCTATCACTTATTTTTTTCTGTGATTCTGCAGAAATCACATTTTTGCTCATGTCACTTAATCCTGAGCAACTGTAAAAATGAGGCAACTAAATTTTGTTGTTTTTGAAAATTTCATGATTTTAGTTGAAAATTCATGACAAAATTAAGTACTAAATATTATATTTTGCTTTAAATAAAATATCAAATATATATACATCGGGTTCTCCAAAAGGGTGATCTCTTTAAGATAAAGGTTTTTTTTAACTGACTACTTATTATCACCTTTAAAATTATTACCATGGTTTCTTATAAATGGTACTTCTTCAAAAGCTAAAATAATAATTTTAAATTTATAGAGGAGCTTGAAATTTTGAAACTTAATTTTACGTATGGAAACACAATTCTTTCAAAAAAGATGCAAAATTCAGAAATAGAATACTCAATATATTTAAGGAGAAATAAGACTATAAGAATAGTGAAATAAGTGTCATATATTCCTGTGCATAGCGCACACCTTTAGTATAAAAAAAATAAGATAAAAATTTACAGGTTTTTATACTGGATGCACATAAAAATAATAGATTTAAAAATAAAGAAGAAATTTAGAGAAATTTCATTTTTTCAATGCTCATGTCTCTAAATGCTGTTTATTTAAAAGAAATTATGTACATTATTGGGAACTTTCATTATTGGATAACATGAAAGATGTATGGTATTTGTCTTCTATTATATCTTCAGGCACATTATCAAATTCTATTTCATCTTCACCATCCTTGTTACTCTGATCCATGAATAGATTATCTTTGTTTTTCAATTGGATTATTAAATGACATTTTTTAAGTTGAAATTGTGAATTATATCCAGTGTAATTGCATTTCAAGCTTTTATTTTAATCTTATGCCCTATTTCTAGATTGGTGTATGATACATTTGGCTTTCTTTTGTAAATGGGTTTTCTTTTCCAGTTTTAATGTTTATGTATTCCTTTTATTTTAAATTCCCTGTGAATAGTTAATTGATATCAACATCTAAAAGTTGAATTAATGGTGTTCATCTGCTTGGAAAACTTCTATGTGTGTTGCACTCTTTCTTGAATTTCTTTTTTTAGCTGTGAAATGGGATCTAAATATTTCCTTTCTTTTTTTAAGGTACCATAGGACGCTTTTACCAAACATTTCATTACTCAAATTCTGTTTTTATCAATTTTCCCTTTTATATGTACATAAATGAAAACACCATTTGGAACCTTATATTTTAACATCTTTTTTAAAACATAACCATGAGTTTTGTTAAGCATTTTGATTGGAATTTTTTTACTCACCCTAGGATATCTTATCCTAAACATTTAGAAAGCGGAGTGGCAGTGATTGTAAATGTAAAAAAACCCATTAAGGAATTTGTAAGCTTTATTATGATGCCTAGTATCTTCTGGAAGCAAATAAAAATTTTAAAATTCTAGTATTAAAAAACATAGCTGCACATACCAATGTAATAATTGCAACCATGATAAAAGCAATAATTATTCAATAAATTGCAGCTCTAAATCTTAATGAGTGAAGAACAAAATCAAATTTAGCAGTGTATTTAGATAAAAACAAGCGAAGTATTTATTTTTATCTCCAGTTGTAGTTACCATATCTGCTTACAGTTAAAACAGCTGTAAAATTTAAGTATCAAGTGTAGTATTCAAAAACATTAGCAAATACACAACATAACATCGATACACATTTCTTGGTTGGATTAACCCGTTTTATCCCGATTTACTTGTTTTATTCAAATTTGAATAGAATTATATTTTCTAAAGTAAGTTTAACCTAAACAAACTAAATATAACAAAATTTAAAAAATTTATGTATTTTATATAAGAAAGCTGACACGTTCTCTAAATAGGACACTGGGATAAAGGGGATAAAATTTGTGTGCGCTTTCAAGCTTTAGTGTTCACTTCAATGATAAAAAGCTGTTTCTGAGTACAAAATTTTATTTTATTTCAATAATACTTTCTTGTTTACTCTTGTTTACAAAATACTTCACTTTTCAATTAAATTTCTCTAATTTTGCAGAAAAGGCCCAAAGCAAGCCTGACAAAGCGTTTTGTAACATTTGCCATAGTATGTTTTTGGTTTCCCTATGCAGTCCTCTCTTTGACAACGATGAGTATGGCAAATAAATGTTTTACTTTGAAGGATCCATTGTCTACTAAATGTAAATAAGGTTTCATCTTTTGGTAGCAGTTTCGTGGCACCAACTAATTCCAAGGTCTCAGCATCTGACCAATAATCACGTTCACAGGTATTTGAATCATAACCAGCTAGAAGCAAAATTCATTTAAACATTTATTTCGTCAGCAGTGGTAAAAAAATAATGTTTGTTTGTTCCATCTGCTACATATTGTGTAGTTTCTTTTGCATTAAGATTGTAAGCTTCACTGGAATAAAACTGCTCAAAAAGCTCAGATGGGGTTTTATCTCTGAATGTAGCTTCTATCTGCTTGAGCTAGTCTTTTGCAGTTGAGTAAGTCTGTGTTACTCATTTCGATAATACAGTGATTTATTCTTCATCCGTAAAGACTGATGTCTTTTAGCTTTTTTTCTGCTATTTGTTGTCAAAACACTAATGCTTGAGAGTCGTTCAGGCTGGAAACTATCTCCTTTTCTAACCTCCAAAGACCCAGGAACATCTTTTCTAATAATGTCACTAGTATTTACTTCATTAACATTTCTGTCTTTGTCAGTTAGTTCACTGGTATCTGGTAACACAGCAATTTCAATATCGCTCTCATCTGAATCTAAACCATTTAATAATTCTAATGCTTTCTCTAACTTCAGAAACCTTTGCACTGACATAACTAAGCAGGGGTCAAACACCAGAAGTGAAATTATTATTTTTCTATTTTACTCTTCGTTATTAAGAGATGAAGAACGCGTTAATTGCATGCATATTGTCCCACTGTCCTATTTAGACGACAGTTAAGAAATAATAATCAAAAATTTACTTCAGAACAATATCATTCTAATTAACCACCAGGATCATAATGAAAGAGTAATATCACATCAAAAATGCCCAGTCAAGTATCCATATTAAACTGAAAAAGAATTCTGCAACCCCAAAGAGATCATACAAACAGCACCCAAAAATGTGATGAATAAGCAAAATTTTTAGAGGAAAGGGGAGGGAGGGAGACACATAAATCATGCTGGAAGAAACTAATGCATATCCCTACATGTTCGAATTGTCAAAATAGTCACATCACATACAAATATTGATTTCCACATGATATTTTGAAGCTGTCCTCTAAATAGGACAGTGGGATTAAATGAGTTAATATTTTCCATCAGGTTTATTTTATACTGTGTCTGCTAAGCAGAAAAAGGATTATGGTGAACTTGAGATTTTTTGTGACTTGTAGTTTTTATTTTAACCCATTTTGTTTGTGTCATATCAAACATTACTAAACTTTTATCCATTTTTTTATGTGTAATTTTTTTTCTTGTCTTAATAAGATTAAATACTTTCTTCTAGAAACTTATCAATTTTTTTCTCCATAACTGAGCCTTTGAAAAATTTTGTTTTCTTCTCATAAAACAAATTTATTCTATGTCATAAATTGACTAATTCAACTAAAAGTTGTTTTAAAGCTTTCATTTTCAGTTGCATTTTTTTGCTTAGTTTACAGCAACTAAACTAAGCCGTTTCTTGTTACAAGTAATTTCTGATGATTTTTTAGATTGCAACAATAAGTTTGTTTCACTTTTCTGTAGGACTAGCCATCACCTGCTTGCTTTGTTCATTCCTTGATGTTGTATGATTATCTATTGTTTTTAAGTTATTGAGTCCTAGCATTAAGCTTTTAATTGCATTGAATTGAAAAATGTTCGTATAGCCTTTGCCTCGTGGTTCAAAAAAAGACTGCACTTTAATTTCTAAAATAGTTATGTATTTATTATTTACATCTTACAAATTCTCCTTGAGAGTCGATTTTCGTAAAACCCATTCTTAGTGGATCTGTATTTAATAAAAGAAATATGCCTGCCAAATTTAAGGTCTGTAGGTCTAATAGTTCTAAAGTGGGTCTTTTTGTTTGTAACACCCCCACAGCTCTCCTTAAGTGGCGATTTCTGCAAAACCTGTTCTTAACAGTTCTCTACTTAAAAGTAACATGCCTGCCAAGTGTAAAGTTTGTATGTCTAATAGTTCCAGAGATCTTGTGAGTCACTTCTCCTATGTATATAGATAGATAAGTCATTTTCCATTTTTTCTTTGTGCAAATCATAATTATTATTTGGCATGTTATTCCTTCATTTTCTTTTCACTCATGTATAGAGATTCCATCACCTCTAAAAATCCTTGCTGCAGCATGATTTTCTTTTCTTTTTTTGTAAATCGAATGACCTTGCATTTGAAACCAGCACCATGTTTTCTTCATTATGTGGGACCAATATTCACTACTAAATAGTACACTAGATCAACTGTATTTCTACTATTAAGTCAAAGTCATGATTTCAAATGTCAGAGAAAACATCAGACTTTTACTTCTATGAATTCATTTAGTTTGGAAGCGCATTTTTACCTACAAACTGTTGTTGAAAATTCAGAATAACATTCCTGTGCACTTCTGCATTAAATACAACCCATTCTGTTTTTGCAGAATTTTTTCCCTCAGCATTGGTTCCCCTCTTCCCACTCATATTTTGTTCCCTTTCTGCTTGCAAATTTAATGTACTGATTCGAAAACCAGAGAAAAAATAGAATGAATTCCTTCAAAAGATAAAGGCATTGCAGTGTACACATTTCAGGTTTCTTTGTAATGAAAAGAGTGTGTTATATAGAGAAAATTTAATTGTAATCTGAAATGATGTGCACATTATGTGTCAGAATGTATAGTAATTATGAATGAAGTATGTGTTAAAAAAATACACAAGAGGCTATTTTTTTTCAAAAGTGCAAGAAAAATTAGGTAACATCAGAATGATTTCATATCTTTAAAAAGGAGGAACTAATTTTTGTTATATTCGGATTCTGTCTTAAATTTGAAATATGCAGATTTAAAAAGAACATAAAACTTTTTACAGATTTTTCATTAAAATCATTATGGTTTTCAAATTTTATAGTTAGCATAATTCCAAGTACTGAATTAGATTAACATAGAACCTTTAATTTTTTTCTTTTATTAGAAAGTACATGACCCTGAAGTGTATGAAATGATACATAAGGGTCAGTTGAAGAAAAACTGTTTGGAAGAAATTGTTGAAGAATGTATTATTTCGTATGAAAAAGATCATGGCAGGGGGAAGATGATGGTTAAGAAAGAAAAGAATAAAACTGGTAGAAACTTATTTATTTGTTTTTTAAGTCTCAAATTGACTTGTAAACATTTTCTGGAGATTTTTGAAAAACAAATTTTAATTGTAGTAGATTAAAATACATATTTTTTTAAAAAAAGCAATAACATTTGTTAAGTTATTTTCTTCTTTTAGCTTTTACATATTTTGCATAGATTATTTATACTGGTGAATAAAATAAAAAAAAAACGTCGTAATGTGTTTTTTTTTTTTTTTGTTTTTTTTTGTTTTAGAATGAAGTTTAAAAATGGACATTATGGGAATATTTTAACAATGATAAAAATCAATTAAAATTATTTCTCAGTAATTTACAGAAAATCTAATGGGAATATAGTAACTATTACTGAAATACCAGATGAGATACTGGTTTTCTTGCATGTAATTAAGTTATCAAAAGATTGTGAAATCTTTTGCAACTAGTTTAACTCGTGTATTAGACCATGAGAGGAGTTTCTTTGAAATAAAAGAATACTAATTGAAAATGCAATCAATATTTTGCTGTAGTATTTAAAGGAGGTATAATGAAAATGTTATCAATCATTGTAGGAATCACTTACAGAGCTAAAGCTTTTTGTGGACTTAATTTCAAATGTAATGAACCTCTTGCTGCACATCCCGCGATTTCCACGGGGATGCATTTTCTGACTATTTAACTGTACAACCCATGCTGCTCTTTATGTTTTCACTTACGTTTTTCTGTTCATATTTTGATTTTCTAATTCTATACTTTAAAATAAAATTTCTTTTACAAAAATTGTTTGCATATTTTAACTCTAAAATGTAGATTTGAAATACTTAAAAAGCCATATGCAATTTTTGAACCTACTTTGATAAAATAAAAATGCAGTGAGAGGGTTAACATGAACATAAACCTGCAAGATTTATTAATTGTTTTGGGATGAAAGACCAAACATGTGCCAGAGAGTTTTCAAGCATCACTCACAAATCACAGGTTTTATCATAATTAGCCTTAATCCATGAAAATATTGAAATATGAATGTTTTGTATAATATTGTTCTTTAGATTATACAAATGGTATAGATTTATATATTTTGTATTTGCATACTTTATTTACTTATGTCACTTTCTGCTTAAGTACAATTTTTTAAGCATTTTGTCAGTATTTATTTATCATTTAATGACTCTTAACATTACACATTTGAAAACGAGATATGTTTCTTAAAATTCTTTTTATTATGAAAAATTTTAAAATAGGGAGTCTACACAAAACACTTTGTTACAGTTCTTGCACTTGTAGTAAATCATTTGCTATGTTGGAGGTTTTTGCGGGAATGTGAACACATGAAAACTAAATTTTTTATTGATGATGACTGGCCGTAGCAAGGCATTTTCTTTCAATGTAATCAGCATACAGTTGTCTGAAATATCATCATTATTATTAAATTTGCAATGAACAGTACAATCAGAATATATTATTTGTAGCTATCACTACTCTCAGAGTCTAATTCAGAATTAATTTTGCATCATTCAGCAATTCTTATGTATCAAGTTCGGCTAAATGTTCATTCTTGTAAAAGTAAAAAGAAAAATTTTGTCTACTAGATCTAATTATCCATTATAATATTATACTGCAAACCCAATCCAAATGATCTAGTGAAAATAAAACGCTCATCCTTTTTATAAACAAAAGTGGTGTTCCTTGCAAGAGCAGTCATGAAGCATTCACTTGGAAACTTCAATTCTCCAAATATTATAAATCAAAATGTGCATGTGAGTAATTTTTTCTCTCATTTTGAGTCAAAGGCCAGATCTACATGTATCTCAAATCTTATGGACATGTAATTCCATCTACTGCCAAAAAAATTGATCTTTCCAAAGATTCCCAGCTAGTGCCATGGGTTCATGCTATTCAAGAACTGTGAATGTTTCAATGTGGCGCTTATTTGTGACAGTCATTGCGAAAGCATTAAGGGGAAAAAATTCATATAAAATTGATCATGCAATAGTGCCATGTTATCTTTATTATATTATTTATTATTACTTTTATATGAATATTTTTTATTTATTTTCTAATTTATAACACTGTGAATTTGGCCTTCAAAATATCTATTTTAACTTAAATATTAGTTTTTATTCAACAATAATTACTAAATTTTTGTTGTAACATTTTTACTGGCTAAAAAATTGATTTCTCTCAATTCATTTGAAAAATTCTTGTACTCAACATACAGTGCAAGATATTGAATTTCATTCAGTATGAAATTCCAATTGTATATGAGATTAATGTATTACTTGGTGCTTTGTTTTCTTTTTTAAACTAAGGACACAATTTCTATACAATCTTTTTTTTATTATTTTTTTTCTCTTGAAATTGTTTCTTTTATAAGTGTTCACTAAAGTGATTTTCTGTTTTTTTTTGGTCTAATTTTTATTGTAATGAACACTAATTTTTTTTAAAAAAAATTGGATTAATTTGTGATTTTAGAGAAATTGATGTTTAGTTCTACCTTATTGCTAGTTTTACATTTGTAACTGCTTAAGTCTTAAGGAATTTTTTTTATGAAAACTTTTTAAAGCATGAATTATTCACTAATTTCTATTGTTCTTTCAGCTTCTTCCTCTTATAAAAAACGATATTCCTCTGATTGTGACTCTCATTCAAATCATAAATATTCAAGGTAATTTCTTTATTCTGTTTTTATGTGAATGGCATCACAGTTATTTTTATGTTTATATTTTCTTTTTTACTGAATACTGTTTGAGTTGTTTTATTGAAGAAACTTAAGAGAATTGCTCTCTCAAAGATTGGGGTAAATTTCATTAGTTTTAGATATTTAATTCTTTGTCTTGTTCAAAATATATATGTATATTTTCTTAATAGCATGAATTAAATTCTTAATTGAACTCTATTTGAAGGGTTATAAATATTCAGAAAAACACTGTTAAGTATTACAAGATTTAAATAAAGCAGATTATTTGATTTTGGAATCTATACATTCACACATTTTTGGGAAAATACAGTAAATTCTTTTGTTTTTTAATATTTGCTTTTGCTTTTTAAATATTGAAAATTCAAAATACTATATTGTTCGAATTAATTAGGACAAACGGGAAAAAACAATTTTTCTATAACCTTGGCTTTTTTTTTTTTTTATAATCTTTACTTATCTTAAGTAAACTGAAAAATCTCTGATGACCTCATTTTGGAATCAACTCCATCAGTGTATCAAGCATGACTTTATCATCAAGGAACTTCCATAGGTTTTTCATACAATTGAGGTATTCACTTCAACACTTAACTCTAATATATCTTTTCAAATGTCTATGCTGTTCTTCCTTGGATTTATTTTGCAATTTCTGGTGAGAATTTTATCGGTTCTTGAAGTAGTTTTCTTCTTGCACCCACATTTTCCTTTTTTAGAGAGAATGTTCCAGAATCTAGAAATGTTTTTAAAATTCTTTAAACACTTGATTTGCCCACACCAACTGCCGCAGCTATATCTCTCACAGTCATAAAAGTTTGTTCATTAAAGGAATTATTTTAGAACGTGTCATTGGAGTAATATCCATCTTTGAAAAAGCAAAAAAAGTAATATGTGTTACAAGAAACTCAAATGGAGTAACTTCATGACAGACTGACGCCAGTCAGTAATCACGTGATTCCAATGTCAATAAACAGCACGTGCGATTTCATAGCATTGGTTTTCCTATATGTTTGTGTACGTTGTTCTTGTGTCTTAATTTTATCTAATTAAAAACATATGATATTGTATTTTTGCATTATTCTAGTATATATATTTGTTAGGAAATAATCTTAACAACTCTTTTATATAATTTTTGTTTTATTCTAATTTATTTATCTAATTAGGTAATTGTCTACTTCCAACTAGTGTTAGCTGGCATATTTATTTTTCCTAGTTCGGTTGGATCTAGCATTTATTTATAGTTCATGGTACACTTAGGTATGACTCTTAGTTATTTTAGTTCTTAATTAATTTAGTAGTTATTTATTATATAGTTTTTAAAGAATGGTTGATAGTATGGAATTAAAACTACTTTTTTAAAATTGTATGATTATCGAATAACATTGATATCATTTCTTTGAAAAAAGCTTACACCTATTATTATACAACACAATGTCAGTTAGGTGTGAATAATATAAAAAATGTCTGTTTGTAATTTTAATTAATAATTCAAAGTCAGGAAAAAAATATTTCTGAATTTTTTTTTTTTTTTTTTCAATTTGATAATTTGTGGGAGGAATGTTTACAAAAATTAAAGAAATGTTTCTTTGATTTTTACCTTCCACACACAAATTATCGAATTCTAAATTATTTATAATTATTTTGACCAATTAACCTCTTAACGATAATTTTGAAAAAAGATTCTCTGTAATTCTCTTTGATAAATATCATAAAATTGATCACAGTACTGTTCTTAGGTCAATATTTGCAGCAAACTCAATGCATCAAATTTATTCAGGACATATATCATGAGACTTATTTTGCAAAAGTGTAAAATAAATCTAATCTCTATAATGATAAATCTACAAATTGTGCAACTACCAATAAATGCATATTTGTTATACACATATGTAGTTAAAAATTTGTATATGTGTGAGACAGGTTTTATACTACACAGTCAAACTCTGAAAAACATGTGTGTTGAAACCACGCAAATATATTACAGTTTTTTTTTTTCTAAAAATTATGAATTCAAAAATGACTTTATTTTGATCATGTAGGAGTGAGCAGGACTTTTATATTTAATATTTGGACACAAATTTATATTCTACAATATACACATTCTAATTTAAAAATTGCAATGCCTTAATTTATTACCATATTTGGAATTCAATTCTCGATAAATCATATATTTTACCTTAAGTAGTGCAGCGAATAAAGATTTTTAAAATGTAGCACAATTTTTTTTTTATGTGTAATTTTACAAATGGTATTGATAATTTTGATTTCTAATGTTTGTTGTTGTTCGTGTCCAAAAAAATTTGTTGGTAGTTTGTTCGATGTGCTTTGAAAAGCGGAGTTCAGGATCTAAGGTTACTCAAGATAGGTGGGTAGGTCGACTTTTTGATTTGAGAGTTCTGTATTTTGATATTAGCATTAAAACTGCTTCTGTGTCGTCTATCGGTAGAAGATGCAGTAGTTTGTTTTTGTCTGCGTTGATGGTTGTTTAAGATTCTCTGCCCATTCAGCAATACCTTTCAGTGTTGTGTTTAGGGCCTTTTCGATTCTGTAATGTCATTGTGTGAGGTGCCATATAGCAATATCATCAGCGTAGCAGGCGATATTTGTGTCTGGGTGAATATGATGGGTGGATTGTGTTCATAAAGATGAGAAAGAGCAAGGGGCTTAAGACAGAGCCTTGAGGAACTCCAGCCCACATTCTGCGAGATTCTGAAAGTGCCCGTTAAATCTAACGGAAAATTTTCTTCCTCTGAGAAAATCGTTTATCCACAATAACGCTTTGCCATTAATTCGATTGCCTTGGATAGTATGGACCAGTTTTGACGTAAAACTCTATCAAATGCTGCTGAGATGTCCAAAAATACTGCTAAAGTTTTCTTTGTGAGGCTTTTCTTGAAAACCATCAATTATCGACTGGTTCAGGTAAAAGAGCTGGTCGGTAGTACTATGATGGGTTCGGAAAGCTGTTTGATAAGTGAAGTTTTTGTTTTGATGAGCCAGTTCATAAGCCTACGGTGGATAACCCGTTCCATGAGCTTGCAGAGAGTGCTGGTGAGGGAAATTGGCCTATAGTTTTTGCACTCTGAAGCATTCTTGTTTGGTTTCAAAATTGGAATGACGGTGGAAAGTTTCCAGATTTTGGGCAATTTGCCAGTAGCCCATGAAAGGTTAAAAATTTCAATAGTTCTTTTTTTGCAAGATTTCCAAAGTATTGGACCATGCGGCCAAAAATAACATCGGGCCAGGGGCTTTGCCGGGATTCATTTTTAGCAATGGCAGCTTCTAGCTCTTCCATTAAGAATGGTATGGTGAAGATATTTTTTTATGGTTATATCTTTTTTGAGTCTTGGATGGTTTTCCTGTAGGTACGCAGCAGTTTTCTGTCATTTGCGTTGAAAGTTAACTTGCTTTTGTTTTCATAGTGCTTTGCTAGCAGGGAAGCAGTTTCCTTATTTGTGGCTGCATCTCTTCCAGATGATGATATGATATTAGTAGGAATGTCTGCTTTTTGGTGTGTTGATTGATTATTAAGAGTTTTGATGACTTTCAATGCTGAGATATTTTTGGGGATCTAAAGTTTCACAGAATTCAGTCCATTTTTTACGCTTGCAGGAGGAAATAACCTCTTCAACTTCGTGACAAAGGTTCGTGAATCTTATTCTGTTTGTTTCAGTATTATTCTTCTGAAGTTCTGTACTTAGTTTGTCACGTTCGTTAATTAAGTTCTCTATGTTGGTGTCTTTCCAAAACGGGACCCAGTCATTTCTTCTTTTGACCCTAGGGATAGAACGTTTTGCAGCAGCATTAATATGCGAAAGCAAAAGACTAGTCTCGTCGAGGGTGTGTGGCGAAGAAAGGGAGCAGGCATTTCAAGTTCAGAGGTGAATTTTCTCAGTTTGCTTTCCGAAAGTTCCAGGATCTTTTGCTTTGGATGGTGCCATCAACTCTTTGGTTTTATGAAGTTATAATAGGGAAATGATCGCTAATAGCACTTTTTTAGAATCTTCCATGCCGCTTGACTTGCTGTTTGGTGGTTAATGGCCGTGATGTCAAGGGCTGATGTTGTGCCGTTGGTTTTGGAGAGGTAGGTACTTCTCTTGTCATTTAGTATGGAGAGATCGTTGTCACAGAGCAGGTCTTCAATCTGTGAGCCTTTCAAGTCTAGGGTCCTGGACCCCCAAGATGAAGCTCTTGGCATTTAGGTTTCCTAAAGAATTTTTGTGTCCGATTTTATGTCCAAAAGCGTGTTAAGGAGATCTAAATTGATGTCAGAGTTGTCTGGATGGTAGGTATTAATGATTGTTACTTCCTGCTGCGGTAGGAGTACAGTGATTGCTTGTATTTCCGTGCTGTTCTCATCGTAATCTGTAGTTGGTGGCATTATGATTTCTCTAAATTTTATATCTGCTGATTTAACAAGGAAAGCAAGGCCGCCACCTGCCCGGTCTTTTTCTGTCTTTTCGCAGAGTAGTAAAGCCTTTGATTTTTTAGCTTCAGATTTGGGTTAAGCTTGGTCTCTTGTAGACACGCAATATGTACCTTATTTACGTTGAGGATCTCAGTGAGCTCCTCAATCTTTCTCTGGGTACCATTAATATTCAACTGCAAAATGTTTAGGGTCCTTGTAGCATACTTCTCGCCATGGGCCCGGACTTCCAACCCGTGGCGCGTCGGCTACCCCACGCGGTAACATTATCTGAATCATAAATATTGCACTATTCATGGAAAAGGTGCCATAGCCTCCAGGGGAGGTTGGACTTCTACCTGTTGGTACACGGAAGGTATTTTTATTTCCCCTTCTACCACCCATTGGAAACCAATGGAGGCGTTCCCCTATCCGCCACCTGGGGGCGCCCTCTAGGGGTTACAGGCTCCCGGTCTAATGTTTAAAAGTGGTTCTTATTTCATCAACTAGTATAAACATTAACAGAGCTGTAATAAAGTAAGATATTTTTCCATTTCTTTATTTTTCTTTTTTTCCCAGTAATATTGTAAAATTACTAAGTAAAATAAGTTTTATAAATATATATACTTCTTTTTGATATATGTATGGTTACATATCAGATTCTTGTATTCTAATTTTAGATAATTAAATGCTCAAGTACCTCTGTTAACTACTCTGAAGATGTGTAACATAAGTAAAATTTAAGTTAACTAAACATATGTTCTCAATATAACTTGATGTAAAATAAACAAATATTTGCTTTTAAATATTTACATTCATGTAGAAATAAGTCTACATCTATCCAAAATCCTTTTTAAAGTTTCATTTTCTTACGGTGTTGAAAACATTATTCAAAGAGTAGTCAAACACATAAACACTGGGAAGATCGTATATAATCCTCACGCTTTACCGTGCTATCAAAGCACTTTGATTTGTTTTAAAATATTATAAAATGATTTTTTTCTTTCTAATTATCCTTTCTGTAACTGATCTAGCAACCATTTCAGCAAAATAACGACATTTTAGAAAGTAAAATGTAAATCTTTAAGAACAAAATAATCGTACGCAGTAGTAAACAAACGACGCCATATTCACCGGTTGACGGAATCACGTGATTGTGACGTCACATGAATTTAGTCCATTATAACACCACTCGTTCCCACACTGAACTGCCCACGACTGAGCTACTGGTGTACTAAAACTAGTCAAAGAAGTAATTTATAGTCAAAGTCGAGATATGTCATACTATCTCTATTCAGATATAACAGATTTCTTACAGTTCAGGACATCGCTGGTAATCACATACCAACTGAGACAAAAAAAACAATGCTTGTCCCAATTAATTTGAACAGTATAGTAATTCATTGTATGTTTTCTTGTTATTAATTCCCCTTAACCTTTGTTTTGAATATATTTTCTTTTCATTAAGTATAAATGTCTCATAATTTATTCATAAAATTGAATTGGCCCAGAATTAAAAAGCGTTGTAAACTGAATCCTAAGTTGCTTTTAGTATTAGTAGTGTTTTTACTAAACAGTTTTTATTTTTGTAGAAATTAAAATTTAAATGCATACATAAATTTTTGACCTGATGAATACAGTTACTTATAAAAAATGTACTTGTGTGTAAAATAAGTATTGAAATAAATCAAACATTAATTTACTCATAACAACCTTTGGGATCTAATTTATTTTTAGAGAAACTATTTTGATCAGTGTTATCAAACTAAAGAAGCATCAGTATTTTATTGTATATCAGTTATGTGTAATTCAACTTTATTTAATAAGGATTTTCTACAATCACAATAAATTTTGTATCTCATTTCTGTTTCAAAAACGGTTTTTTTAATTATAAATAATCTATATGTGAAATTAAAAAAAATTAGCATCAGTGAATTAAAAGACTTCATATCATTCAATTTTATATATGTCTACAGGAGTTTATAAATTTAACCTTTTATTTTATTATTTTTTTGCATGTTTACAATTTATTTGCATGCTTTTTTCCTAATTATTTCAATATTGTGATATATTTCTTATTTCAGTCATATAGATAGTAATGGTGAAACAAGTAAATGTATTTAATTGATAATAATAAATATGATACAAGATGTTATATATAATTTTGTAATAAAATTATGTGAAGAGAAATCTGTTTCATAAGTAGAATTTGTAAATGAATTCGTTTTTATTAAAATAAATTGACATTTAAACTTTTACTGATAATTAGCTATAGTTAAATGTTTCAGGAAAGCAAGGGGAGAAGGTAACATGTGTTTGAATGCTACAAAATAAAGAATTTGTATACATGTATCCATAAGTAACTCATTCTTTATGAATGTATCTTTGTATGAAGAAATGATTCTTTTACTAGAGTTAAATTTTAACATTTAATTAGCAAAACATTATTCATCTTTAAATTTTACTTGCAATTCTGTGACATTATCATACTGCAAATGATGAGTATTTCTTCAAAAGTTTAATCAAATTAATATTTGATTTTAATTAGTTTTTTATTTTTCTCATTTTTTTATTTTTAAATAGAAAATGAATAGTTCAAATGTATTATTTGTCTTTAGCAGAAAAATGAAGTAATTAAAAAATCTCTCAAAAGTTCTAGTTTAAAATCTACAATGATATCAAAGTATCTCCAGACTCATATGTGTTCATAAATCGCACCTACTGTTTTTTTTCCTCTGTGTAAAGCTGCCTTCTCCCCATCAATAGTTCTTCCCTCACTTTTTTTTTGCTTTATTGTATATTTTAATTAATTTAATATTTTATTATATGATTTAATGGTTCTCTTAATTTAGCTTTAAATGTGTGGAGTAAAAGGCTTTATTATAAAGCACCAAATAATTCCATAATTTTTTGGCAGCTAAATTTTTACATGTAACACTTGTTATTTTAAAATTTGTTCACTAACATTATTGCTTCAAGATTAATTAATACTATTTGGCTTGAAATAAACCAAAAAGCATCGCCTTTCTAGGGTTTTTTTTTTCTGCTTGTGCAAATATATTTTATTCATATTCTATGTAATGTTTATGTAATTTGTAAATCATGCTTGTTGTATGTATTGTTTTATGTGCTGGGATAGATATGCTGTTTTCCTTGCTGTAATATTTTGTAGACAAGTGTAGGCATGCATAATTTTTCTCAAACTTCCTAGACATGTATGCTTTACTGTGAAGGTAGAAGATGGTATATATATATATATATATATATATATATATATATATATATATATATATATATATATATATATATAATTTGTGTGTGTCTGGCTGGCTGCTTTGTACTTATGATGTAATGTATGTGCATTATGAATGAATATGTAGCTATGTGGGTAGGTTCATTTCCCCCATGGTTATTACTATATTAAAGAATCTTATAGGGTTTGGAGGTTTGATTTACATACTTTTCATTTTTATTTGGGTTATATTTATTTTCTTATTTCAAGAGAAATTTTTCTGGCAGAAGTAGATTTGAATAACTGCTGTTGTTCTTTTGAAATATTTATATAATGTTAAAATGTCTTCAATAAACCTGAAATTTTACGTAGCTGACTTACAATATGCTGGCAAATACTTCATATTGCTTGGCTGAGAAGTGGGCCTTCCACTATTTCTTATCCTTAATAGCTTAGGGTTAGAAATATATTACTTTCTACTCTGTGAAATAATTATAGAGAAAGTAAGTTGAATAATTAGGAAACACACATACAGTAATTGTATTATATATAATTTATGGTCGAGACTAAATCTACCTTAAGTTTTTTGTAGTTTTAAGTAATCAAGCATTAATATTCTATTTTTAAGTGAATTTATATTTTATAACTTTCATTTAGTGTAGAAGATGGACTGATGTTGAAATTTGTTTGAAATCATATTTATGTATTATTTATAGTCATATTATTATAGTTTTCCTAGTAGTTTCTAGGTATTCATTAGAACTATCCACATAAGATTTTTTGTTTAATTATATTCTAAATGTACAATTCAATACTTTTGTATAATTATTTAAAATACTCAGCACTTTCTATACTAAAATTTCCCAAGATTTTTTTTTTAAATTACTAGTATTTATAAAATGTGTCCATATAATTTTGTTACAATATTTATATGCTGCTTTTCAAAACAATTATAAAGAATTTACAGAAAACAGAACTAATCATTCTGACTTTTGTAATTATTTAAACTACAATATTTATAGTATAAATTTCTAGTTTTGCAATAATTTTAGTTACATCAAAAATGTCATTTAAGACTATTATTTTTTTAAAAGGCATGAAAAAAGTTCACATTCAGAGTGGGGAAAAGTTTCATCTTCTGGTTCACGCGATTATGAAAGAAAACGGCATTCTTCAAATTATAGATCAGACTTTGACATTGATCACTATTATTCTAAGGAAAAACCCCAATCAAGATCTGCATATTACCAAACAGTACTAGGCAAAGAGGACAGTCCACCAAAATCTGTAAGAAGTACCACTGGCTCTAGGTATTATTCTAGGGAAGAACCAGAATCAAGATTCATGTATTATCGAAGGTCATCAGTAAAAGAATCCAGCCCACCAAAAATTAGAAGTATAAGTAGCTCTAGATATTCTGAGGAAGAACCAGAATATAAATCCTCATTCTACCAAGCATCATTTGTAAAAGAGATCAGTCTTCCAGAAATAGGCAGAAATGTTGATGGCTCTAGGTATTTTTCTGAGGAAACACCAGAATCAAGATCCACTTATTACCAATCAGCGGTAAATAATGCCAGCCCACCAAAAATTATGCAAAACAGCAATGGCTCTAGGTAATTTATCATAAAAATTTCAAATTATTATTTTCCTTTTGGTATAAAATTAGTGTTTTTATGTAAAATTTATTTCTAAGATTTTTTTTTTTTTTTAAATTTGTTTTTAATTCATTTTTGTTTGATTAAAAAAATTTTACTGAATTTTCATTTGCGTGTAGTAATATGGTATCTATCTATTTATTTATTAGAGTGTCATTTTTTCTTTTATTATTCAACAATTAAGAAATAAAACTTTTGGGAAACATTTTTTGAATCATGAAAACGGGCATACATTCTGAGTAGTTTTTAAATGTTATTTTAAATATCAAATACATTATTAATATTTGAATATTTTCAAACAAATTAATTGGTAACAAATAGTAATCAAATGCATTTTTATAAAATTGTTTTCTATTACAGTAGTTCTATTTAATTATGAACAAATTTATTTTTTTTTGGCATTTAACGTTTATTAGAGCAATTATTATTCAATTCTTACTATTAGCTCACACTCTCTTTATATTTATCTTCGTGGGATTTTCAATCGTTAGTAAAATACATTTTTAAAGCGCTCAATTGAGCTGAAATTTTATATACATGATTATTTTGTATGACAATACACTAATTTAATTATAATTATTAAAAATCAATTGATTAAAACTAACTATTCAAAGAATTACAAATACAGCCACATTGGCGACTTAGCGACCGTTTTTGCGACTTGTGTCAAAACTTGAAAGGGTTTTTTTTTTTCTCTCACATTTTAAAGCACTCGTTTCAGCTGGAATTTTCAATACTCTATTGTTTTCGGTCAAAATACGATAATTTAATTATAAATAATTAAAATTAATCGACTGAAACTAATTATTTAAAGAATTGCAGGTACAGCCACGGTTTCATTTTTAGCTACTGGGGTCAAAACTGTAAAAGATTTTTTTCTCATGTTTTAAAGCATTCAGTTGAACTGAAATTTCAGAGACATGATTGTTTTGGATAACAATACGATACTTAAATAAAAATTAATTACCACTTAATGTTGTGATTGTGTCATATGCATGCACAATTTTTTTTTTTTATTAACTGTAACTATTTAATAAAAAGGAGCTAAAATAAAATTTTCTTTGTTGATCTAAGTAGGAATGACTTATTTTTTTTTATATTACTGGTTTTTTTTTTTTTATTTGAAATCTAACTTATACTTCATTTTTCTGTCCTAATGTAAATAAATCTTCGCTTTGATAACTTGTCAAGTGGATTGTTTAGAAGGGGAATGCTTTATATGCAAAGGAATTTCACCATTTTTTTTTTTAGATTCCTTACTGTTAACAGGGTTTTGAAGATATTTAAGTAATTTCTCTCAATATGCTTTATGTCCTTTTGTTGTGTTTTCCTATAAATATGGTTAAAATTATTTGAGTATATATATGTGTATCATCAAATGATGTAGTTAAAAATAAAGGCAGAAAAAGCAGCCTTTATGAAGAAAATGCATCTTACTAAATACTAATGTGAAGCTTTCATTTTTTAATGAATAGAAATGTATATTTCAAAATGAAATTAGAAAATTCTTTTCTTTTTTGATATTTTATCAATTACTGTTAGAAATGATAAAATACATAAAGGTGATGTAAATTAGGACATCAAAATTTGAGAATTAAATATGTTCATATCTGAAATGCTCATACTTAAAACATAACATTGGAAGAGGATATTCAAGTTCCCTCAAATTTTAGGCCAAATAAGGTTAAGCAGTATTTGCATAAGGAATCAACACTGAACATTTTCCGCTTTGATGCATCTGCTTGGGGCCTCACTTTCCGAGTGTGAAGGAAGAATTCCAATAGTGGCATGCATTAATATTGTTTTGTAACACAATGGCTTAACTTTTCTGAAGGGCCCAAATGAATTTTTAATGCAATATTTTGAATAAATAAATAATGTGAATTTTTGTATCATGAACAGCTGCCATTGAAGGATTTTCAAATGTAATTTTTATCTGCATTGAAGTGTGTTACTGAAACCTTTTTTAAACTATTCAAGTAATCTGACCATTAGCATTTTTTTTCCAGTCATGTGTGGACAGATGAGCCGATGAAAGCTGATCTAAGAACTATCTTAGAAGAAAGAAAACCTTCGAACTTCATGTTTAACAATTAATTCTGCCACTGCAAGCAATTTTGCTATGCCTCCTTCATCTGCAAGCAATTTTGCTATGCCTCCTTCATCTGCAAGCAATTTTGCTATGCCTCCTTCATCTGCAAGCAATTTTGCTATGCCTCCTTTATCTGCAAGCAATTTTGCTATGCCTCCTTCATCTGCAAGCAATTTTGCTATGCCTCCTTCATCAACAAGCAATTTTGCTATGCCTCCTTCAGCTGCAAAGCAATTTTGCTATGCTTCCTTCATCTGCAAGCAGTTTTGCTTGCTATGCCTCCTACATCTACAAGCAGTTTTGCTATGCCTCCTACATCTGCAAGCAGTTTTGCTATGCCTCCTACATCTGCAAGCAGTTTTGCTATGCCTCCATCTGGAAGCGTACCTTCTTCAAGCAGCAATATCAACATTTCAATGTTGAAATTTATTGATGATTTAACTCCTGAGGTGTTCTTCCAATTGGCTCTTTTTAAATTGGTAATTATGTTTCTTTTTAAAACAATGGTGATGTTTTTAATGGGACTCTTCATTTGGTTTCACCATTTAGTCCATATGAAACTTGTAAAATATATTAAAAGTATCACTTGGTTGATTTTTTGATCAATAATAAAATAGTTACATTGAATATAATGTGCAGTAATCAAAATCATCATTGGTATTAATTTTATTATCAGCTTGAAAGTTATTTAATTTAATAGTAATTCTTCTTTAAAGTGGTATTTTCTTTCTTCATTTGCATTATTATAAATGTAATTAATCATTAAAACTGTTTAGTTTAAAAAACAGATTGACAACAACTGATGAAAAGGCATTAAAGTTTTTTGGATTTTATATTGCTCATCTTAGGGTTTTCTTCCTTACTGTATTTTCTACAATTATCTTCCACTGGACAGTTTGTTATTTCAATGAATCTAATCCTTTGGTGACAGTATTTATTATATTATTTTTAGCGTGTTTTCTTGTTTTGAGTTTATTTTATCTTTTTATAGTAAAAGTAGATCTTGTGAAAAATTAATATTAATAACTTATGTCTTTTAATGTTATGGTAAGTCTTATTTTATTTGTATTATCAAGAATTTTATCTTTTGCATTACGACTTGCAAAAATTATAAACTATTGCATCGAGGTTAATTAATACTATGCAGGTGTTAATCCATATGTGACTTGAATTTAATAATTTATGTATGTTGTATTTGATTCTGAGATCGAGAGAAAAAATTATGAATGAATATCACAAACTGGTCAATCATATAAAACTAGCTTTTCAAATAATTTCTTTTCTGTGAATGAAATAAAGATAATTTTTAGAAATAATATTGTACATCAAAAAAATCTTTTTTCACTTTCATGGACAAATTTTTTTGAAACTAGCTGTATCTTGCCATGCATTGCTGTGGCTCGAGTCTACTTAAATGGAAAAGAAAAGACAGCAAAACTAATATATTTGATTTCATACTGCTTATGGGTATACAATATTTTTCATTATTCCATTGTTTGTGCAGATGTAAAAATCATCTGGTTTGCTAACTCTAGAACATACACTGCTGGACAATTGCTAAGGACGGATAACACTATCATCCATAGCAACCACAAAATGAAAGGAAGCAAAATGTGGAAAATTAGAATAAGTGCGGGATATTAGTAAGAAGAAGTATGAGTATGCAAATTTTTTTCCCACGTCTGTTCATCACGTGATAGCGTTCATAAGAGCTTTAAAGGTTTGGACGCGTGTGGACAGTTGTTGTTTCAAGTCAAAGTTTTACAGGAAAGATTTAATAGACGAACTTAAAATTTTTGGCATGTCTTCCCACCATCACATAGATGATTTTATGCGGGGCCGAATTATTGGAAATATCGAAGAAGGGCGAAAAATAACAGATGTTGCCAGGGAGTTTGACATCGCTCACAGCGTTGTTTCACGGCTGTGGAAGTCATTTAAAACTACTGGAATGTGTAGTAGACGGCACGGGGGAGGTCGTGTTAGAAGTACGACGCCCGCAGAAGACAGATATATCGTCCTATCAGCAAAAAGGAACAGGCGCACCGCAGCTCAGCAGGTGGCAAATCAGTTTCTTGCTGTCTCATTTGTGATCCGTCCTTAGCAATTGTCCAGCAGTGTATAACATATAATTGTCCATGTGTGAAGCGATCTGTGTCTAGATCTGAACTGCTCAACCCATCAGGGAGCCCACCTTTTTTTAGGTGGGTACAGGTGTCACAATCCTGAGGTACCCTAGTGATCTGTTCCTTTACCCAAGGGGTTTACTGTCTTTGGTAATCACAGGCTTCACAAGCCCTGGATACCCTACTGATCCTTCTCTATTTTTGACCCTGCATCTTTGTCATTCAATTTTCCTTTTTCTTCTTTTCACATCCAGACCACAGACAAATATTTTAAAATGTACATAGTTCCAATTATTGATTAGTTTTTTCTAACGAGAAAACTTACAATTTATTATTAACATATTTTGTTTACATTTTGTATTGCTTTAGTTTAGTTTCTTTTTCTTCGATTTCTTTAAATATTTTGATTATGTTGCTTTATTTATTTTTGACTAACACTTTTGGATTGCCAACCCGGATGTTTGCCATGTGCTGCATCCCATAAGGAGGACAATGGTGTCCTGGGGATACCTTTTGCTTTCCATTTGGTCCACATTTTGCTGTAGACTAGAGGCTGGAGTGAGCTCGCTTCTGTCAATTGCCTGGTGATACCTCTCTTTGGTGTCCCCGGAGAGACATTGCCGTAGGGTTAGTACTTCAGATAAGGGGTGGCGGGTTTACCATTTGTATTCTCCCCCTGATGCTGTAGCACTATTTTCTGGGTGTACTCCAGGTAAGCACTTTGCCTGCTTTTTGCCAGATGGCCGGCACACTGCCTCTCTTGTTGGACTCCATGGTGGGTGGAGGCACGCCAAGATGAAGTTTTTCTTATGGCTCTGGATCTAAATATGCTGTGCCTGGGTAAACGCCTTGTATTACCCACATTAACTGTGAATGAAATTACTGCCAATGTATGATTCCTATTAATTTCTTTACCAAACAATGATATGATGAGTGCCCTTTGCTACTTACAAAGCACTAATTGGAATAGGTGGCGAAACAAAATTAGTAAAACGTTTATGATATGGTGATTTATTAAGTGAAACAAGTTCTGCTTTGCAAACAGAGTCTTTTTTTACTTACTAAATCTTTTTTTGATTCTGCCCTAACAATACATCCTCACAAATCATTTAATACTTCTCACAGTGTCATTTCTTAATCTAACTTGTTGAGCACTCCGGAAGCGGAAGTGCTTGATGGATTCTCTGATCACAGTATAATATAGGTCCGAAGAATTACTTTAAAAAAAGTTGCTGCAATTATTCCTACAAAATATTTAATACTAGCATTCAATAGCCTAAAATCTACCAAACACGAAAGCTGGTTACTTAAATTGTAAAATCTGTTCATACATTCCGAATCCTCTGAGCTGCTTTAAATGCCAGAGGTTTGAACAATCACAGATTGCCTGCCATGGATAATTGACTTGCTCTAGATGTGCAACTGTTGGACAGTCTTCCACAAATTACCATCTCAAGCAGAAATGCATTATTTGTTCCCAGCCTCAATCTGCCGATTCAAAATTATGCCCGAAATGGAAGATAGAAAAACAAATCCAAGCATTGAAAATAAGTAAAAATATGATATTTAGAAGCAAAAAAAATTATTAACCCCACAATTATCCCAAAGCTATGCTCAGGCTGCCAAATCCTTAACTGCAAGCACAACAACCCAAACAGATGAAATCATTAAAAAAATAGTATGTCCACCATTAAATTTACTACAACCTTTAATATTCATTCCAAAATTCCTACATTTGCCGTATCATCTACCTCAACTCAGGCACACTTTTTACTACCCACATCTTCTGCTACAGCTACATCATCAGAATCTCAGCCACCTATATTTCTTTACTTAGTACTGCTTCTTCCACATGTAATAGTCATTGTACATCTGTAACATCATCCTCATCCAATCAAGCACTTTTACCCTCCACAAGCTCAATGTTTTTACAGCCTTATCAACTGAAACACATCCCTCTGTTCTAGAAACTATCACATTTAGTTGCATACCTCCTACAATTGCATCTTATTTATCCCAATCTTCAAAACCCCATAAAAAATGTCCGCCTAAAAACACATCTAACACTATAAAATCAAAAATAGAAATTAAGATGGCTCCTCATAAACCTAGGAAATCAGCACCTATAGAAAACTCAGTGGATGAGGTAGACATGATCGTGTACGACGTGGAAGAAGAGGTGGAATCCCTGAAGAATTGTAATTACTGTGGGGAAACAAAAAAAGATAAATATTTCTTGTCAGAAGAATATTGGCAAAATGAGGGCTGGAAGCATTAACAATACTCATACACATGAACTCAGCCTGTGTTCGAAACAGTCTAATGTAATTTTTTACCTTTTTCTCTTTTATAAAACATTTTGCTACGAACTACACAGAATTTTAATACCAATTTTTACATTTCTGATGATTACATATTAAGTCATATTTTTATTTTATCTTTGCTTTATGCATCCCTTTGTTTTAATCCTATCCATTATTTTAAGACCTTGGTTGGCTTGGTGGGGCTAATCCGGTACTAAAATTTGTTTGCTTTTGTCATTAGAATACGTTTTTTTATACATGTTTTGATATTTTAACTTTTATTCAAAGTGTATTGTCAATAATTTTAGATATTTTAACAATTGTTTTCATCATTTAACAAATGTTTGGCGCAGGTTAGCCAGATTGAGCTTTGTTGAAGATGATTAGAAATGTCAGTCAAATTGTGAATCGCTGTCTCTTAAACTGAAATGTCATATCCATTTGAAGAATAGGAATGAGGACTTCTTTGAAAGGTCCAATCAAGATCATTGCTTTTATGTCGTTGCTCATTACTTTTTCCTCCAAGTCTCATGCCATTGCAAATCTTTGGCTGGTTTATTTTTTGCAATATGATAATTGGCATATCAATTTTCAATTGTAGTACATGCCATGGTATCCCTCTCAGGCTAAGTGAATAAAATTTTGTTTGCTAGCTAACCACTTTTATTTGCTTCCACAACATTGTCAGCAGACTTGATTATGATTACTTAAGTTTAAATATCGAACTAAATAGTATTGTTTTGTTTAAATATGTCTTTTTTTTCTTGGTTGCAAAAATGGTTTGTTCAATCAACCAATCTTGATTTTTATAACTAGTCTTAATGTTGGAAAATTCTTTTTCAACCAATTCCTTCTTTGCTACCACTAGATTTTAGAAGCAATGAGGCAATGACATTTGTCCTAAGATCAGATCAACCAGCATCTTTCCATTTCCAATTTCCAGCAATTGTGTGAGAATATTTCAGCTGATTGATGGTTTTTCAGCTGGACGCACATATTTGTAGCTCTGTTTTTTAATTTTATTTTGGCTGCATGTCCTATAACATGATAAATAAAATATTTATCATGTGTTGATTATTTTTCATTGCGAAGGATTTGAGGGAATTCTAGGCACATTGTGGGCTATTGAAAACATGTACAATTTTAAATTTTTAAAAGCTTAAAAGTATTATAGTTAACATAAAAGTACTCATCTAGAGAATTCTATCTTGCGTCAGGTTAAAAGTGGTTTTTTTTTACTTGGGTGTGCTAGATAGTAGCATTGAGTGCTCAAAGTTAAGAAAGCCTTTTCTCTTTTAAAAAAAAGGGAAATATATGTTAGTGTTATGTGTGATTTTACTGTATTCTTGGTTATGTGTGGTTTTACATATTCTCTAATAAATCTTAATTTTTTATATTTAAATTAGTACCTTGGGTACAATTCTGTGTGTTAATTATTTTGTGCTAGTCCCTTTGGTGGTAAAGTTTCAAAATTCTATTGTTTGTAGATATTTCTGCAAAATTGCTCAGCAATTTTTTTTTTTTTTAAAAAATTGAGATTTTTTTATGATATATTTAATGTAACATCCATATAAATTTTATGAAACATGTGATAATGTACAAAATTGCTATAATTCTATCTTAATGATAAACAATGGATAAGAAAATAGCAGGAGTAAATGTTGTATAGGTATTATGCATGTTATCATAAATAGCCTAAATCCATTAATATGTATACTTACTAATAAAAACAAAATATTTAAGAGCATCTGTAATTTTGCATTTTTATTAGAGACTATGGTTATGGAAAATAGGAAATATTTGAAAGAAAGTTTTCATTTGGATATTTACTGCATCTTTCAGTTAGAGTTCTTTCTTATTATGCATATAGCAGTAAATAACCAAATTGCATACAGTTGACTTTATTGTGTGTTATACTGGTAAATCAACTATACACCAGATCAAAGCTTTGGACATTGTAAGCAAAAACTTAAACAAACTGTCTTACAGAAAAACAAAAGTTTATATTCAATATCTGGAAGTTAATTTTATACTATCTAGATAGTTACTGTTATATGTGTTGTAAGAGTGGGTTGGAAAAGAAAGTTGCAGTAAATATTCGAAATACACTTGCAAAATTAAGGCCACATACATAAAACTTGTGAAAACTGCTGAACTGTTTACTGTGTTGCCACGAAATCTGGCACATAAACATATTACAGTGTGATAAAGAATATAGCAACATAACAATATGGAAAAGATTTTAATTGTGAATTAGGATACTAGTGATATAAAAAAATGGGAAATCATGAATCGGAGATAAAGCATTTATCTCTCAAAAAAGCTGTCTAATATGGAATGTGAACTACGACATAGACCTTACAACTAGCTACTATTCTATTCATGAGTATGTCAAGTATTTACGGCAACAAAATTCATTTTTCCAAAATCAAGGTTTTTAATTCCTGACGGGCCCTGGGAGCTCACACAAGGATCCCTTTGCCACCAAATCGGTCGATTTTTGTTACCTAGGAGGGTTGAAAGCGAGCTCCATTTTCTCCAGTTGAAGGCATGACAAGAATAACTTTGTTCATTTTGACTCATCACTAAAAAGAACATGCCCACATTCTTGTGGTGTCCACAACTGGGGTTTTCAGATACTCAATATCCATTCTTTCCTGCTGGATGCAGTCAAAGGGATGCACCAGACTATACACTGGGCATAAAGGATAATCTCTACAAGATGACTTTAGACTTGTTTGTCTGAAAATTCTTCTTCCAGACATAGCAACAAAGTCATGAGCCAAGCTGGGGAGCCATTATCTGCCAAGTCTTCTTGCACTTAATTCCAAATAGCGATCCTGTGTAGATGCAATGCTGTTTGGTGAATTTGGCAGGCCTTCTTAATGATAGTACCACTTGTTTCGAATTGATTCTATAACCAGGGGATCACTTTCAAATCACTTGTAATCATTGAACCATCTCCGCTTGATACAGGCCAGTTTCAAGACTCACAGTGGCCCTTCATCACAAGGAACCATCTAAACCAGCGGTTCTTAAACTTTTGATTGTTTTGGCCCCTTCCTTTATGTATCAAGGGGACATCGCAGACCCCTAGGATTTTAAACATCCCCTCCCTGACCTAATATTCTTGATACAAGTTCTAGTAGAGTTTTTTGATGGGGGACTATTTAGTAATCTGGTCTAGTATGGCACTTTATGTTTTTCCATGAGGCCTTTCAGAATCTGTTTCTCTCTTTTGAGAGAAATGTCAACATTATACATGAGATATTCTGTGGACCCCAGTTTAAGAATCGCTTATCAAAATGATTATGAGAAGTCATTCTCTCTGCAAATAGACGAAATTGTTTCTTTTAATGCTATATTCGCAAAACTGGGTGCAAAATTCTCATGCTAGAACGGTCTCAATTCAGTAGCTCTACAAAAAGTAATGCTTAATGACATCTTTTCCTAAACTGTAGGTTGATACTGTACTACCAATTTTTCAAAATATAAGATACAAATTCTATCAGTTTGAGTGGAGGCATTTTAAAATTATGACAAAAAACGTGTTTGTGATCTTAATTTTGTAAAATTTCATTTTGTGTATTTTCTAACCTCTGTAGTGAAAACTTGTTTTTGCTGGTAAATATTGAGTATATGAAATTACAAATTTTCTTGGATATATCACATAGTACACATTATAATAAATTTTGGCTATTTACAATATTAAGTACAAAAAGAATTTTCTTTGTCTCTATATAGAAAGAATTTATGTTCCAATATATAAGCTTTTTTGTTTTAATTGCATGGAGATTTATATTTTTTTTAATGTTTCATAAAGAGCTTTAATACTTTTGAGCTGTTAAAATTGATTTCTAACTACCAAAATATTGCTATTCTGCTTTTTGAAGTGAAGTTGGTACGGCCATAATTCGTTGATTTAGATTTTATGTTTAAAATTTTGACTGCTTTTGATGTGTATTTATAATTACTTCCTTTCTTATCACAAAACTTAGCAGAGATTTCAAAAGAGTTAAAATTCTTTGTCTATTGAGATAGCATGCACACACACATTCTTTTCATGTTTTTTTTTGAACATTTTCCAAATTTCAACTAGTTTTTAAATTAGATTCTCATGGTTGCAAATTGCAAGGCAACTTTATTCAAATAATTCTATGGAAAAAGACATTAATCCCTCTCCTAAAAGTAGGATTCAAGATGCTGCATGATTACGTTTTACCTAGTTAATATTGCTATTGATATAGTTCTAATGAAAGGTGTTGATGTACTATTTATACAGCAATAAAAGTTTAATGGATAAAATTATTAATTAATGTTTAAATTCTTGTTATTATAGGACGAGATAGAGATTCCTGATGAAGAGAGTTTTAAGTTGTTGAATTGTTTGATTAACAGAGCTACTGCTTTGTCTTGTAACATCAAGAAAATAAAGCATTCCAAAGCTTACTAGCGGTAGGTTATTTATGTATATTTTTTAAATATTTTATTTGATGATTTATTCTTAGTTTTAAAAATTATATTGGATTTTTTTTTTTTTTTTGGGAGGGGGCGGGGGAAACCCTTGTGGAATTGAATTTTATTGAGATTAACTTTTCTAAAGGCTGAAAATACAAGGTGCGTTAAAAATACCTGACCTTTATTGAAAATTACTTATTCAGACACAATATTCTTACACTAACTTATTTCAAAGCATTTTCCTTTGGCTCAATTTTGTCATTGTCGAAAACAACACCGGAATGCCTCTTTTGATGTGATGTATAGTTGGTTCATCATTTTTAGCATAAGAGTTTTTTTTGGCTGAAAGCTTGTCTGTTTTCAGGACATTTTCAGCTCAAAAAAGACAGAAGTAGAGGGATGAGAAGTATTTGTGAGAGTAGGAAATTTGACAAAGAATGTTGCATTAAGTCAGAAAATTATGTATCATGTAAAGAATGATAAGTGTATTAGGAGGTAGTGTTCTACAATCTTTTTATCGTCACAGACAGGTCAACGCTTGATAATTTTACCATGGCCTGCTGAGGGTGGGATTGTTGATTGTTTATATTTTGAATTGCTTTTTGATTTAATATATATATATATATATATATATATATATATATATATATATATATATATATATATAAGGATAATTAAATTAGATTAAAAATTAAATTCCCTATCTAGCACTTGACTCATCTTTCTCAGTTCCCATCTTCAAGTATCAAACTAATCACCCATTTATTTCTTCTGAACATATGGCCTAGCCAATAAACATGTCTAATTCCAGATCGTTAGATTTAATAGTCAACATATGTCAGCATTAACTTGCAAGCAACCTCATCAAAGCAGCGATACTTACCATATGTTTTTCAAGTGTTATCCACTTGAAACCACCACCATGGCGTGCTTTTTCCTCCCTGATCTCGGTGTCAGAACAGATGTACAAATGAAAGAATAAAGGTCGTCTTTTTCACTTTTCTAACTTTAATCTGATTCTGTCTTAAAAATCATGACATATATATATATATATTTTTCTTTTAATTTAATTTTATTTAAATATATATGCCTTTTGTGAGAATGAAATAGTTACACCCAAAAAGGAATTTACTATGACTTAACAAGGAATATAAAGGGAAATAACTTAATGTTTTGTGGGTGGCCTGGTACCATCCTATCCATGTACCAGTCTGCAGCATGGGGGTTGTTATGAAGGATTTTCCAATTACCTATTGCCCACAGTATCTTAAAGTATCACGTACCGTCAAAACTTCATGAAACAGGTTTAAATATTTTTAAGAAAAACACCTGCACTAAATACTTTTGGTTTTTATCTGCACGTTTTTTTTCAGTTCTTAATTTTTTTTTAAAAAAAATCATATATGCAAAAAGTAAATTTTTTATTCCTTTACAAATACAAATTGTTATTCATCATTTAACAATTCTTGATGTATTGTGGGGGAAATTTCATTCAAACTGATTGTGGATTATGTGAAATTAATTTTTATATTCACACTCGCATACACACATATAAATTGTATGAGTAATATGTGTTCATGAAAGACACTTTTCCTCAGAAATCTTAAATCAAAAGGGAATAATGGAAATATTTAAGAAATGTAATCAGAATTTTCATCTGTGAATGAAGCATCTTGAATTCAAATAAATGATATGGTAAAATGTCAAATCAATCTTTGGTCCAAATCGTAAGATTTCAATTATAGACATTCTTTTTGTCCGTCAATGATGAAATTTTGATTTTACCATAAAATAATTTGCTTTGAAACACTTTTTCTCCAAATTTTAGTCTAATTATTAGTGATAAAATAGCTCCTTTATATTATCAGTTGGTTATTAGCAATAAAGTGTTTATATTAAAGTTACAGATAATTTGTTTTAAAAAGTACATGCATTTTTATGATCTAAATTTTTTGTTTTTCAAAAGTTTAAGATGTGCATTTTTTTAAATAGTTTTTACTGAATTTATGTATAATTTATATTTAGAAAATTATTGAACTTTTAACAATTTTTATAAAAAATATTATAATTGCTTATTAATTATACCTGTAAATGTGTGTTTTGGTTATAATTATGTATTATACGATTTTTTAATAGCCCTGTGTAGTTTTGTAGTGCAACATTTTTTTTTTTATGCTCGCTCAATGGTTGTTTGAATAATTTCTACTATCAGATTTATGAAATTCCTTTTTAAATATCTACAGTAGGGAAACTGGAATGCAGTTTTTATATTGAAGTCCATAACTAATATTAATATCTTAGTTGAATTGCAGGTGTAGTGTTTACCACCAGGTTAGTGTTAAAGTCACCATAGAAAGTAATTTCTTAGAATTTCCTTTAATCAAGTTTTAGGATATTTTAAAAGAAGTTACTTTTTTCATGTAGAAAACATTATGTATATTTATAAAACTTGGAATATTTTCTTTGACAACGTTATATAGTTAGGTTTTCATGGTGTTACATTGTAAAATAATTATTTAATGTAAATACATTAATTGTTATTTTGTTTTAGAAATTATATGACAGCATTCCACAAAATGGGATTCCAATCGACCGCATTGAACAAAATGGGATTCCAATGCAAAACCGTTGAAGTATTTTTCATCTGCTCCTTCATCAATACCTGGTTTTACATTTGGAGAAGAAATTAATTCACAGCCTGAGAATCCAGCTACTCAGATCAACCGGCTACAATCTCCTTTTGAACACTTTTCAGAAAATGCCAAAAATATTCTTGGTTACTTTTACAGGCCATTAAGTAAAGATTATAATCATCGTTGATCTAATTTGATCACCTCCCCCTTTTAAAAGAAAAAGGGAGATCATTTTCAAATATTATCTATCATTATGTGGTTAATATTGTCTTCTGAAATGCATTATATAATTCAATTACACCAGTGTTTGTGAAAATTTATAAATAATCATTCTTAGTTAATGCTTAAAAAAATTCTGTTTGAAATAGATTCTATCAAAAAATTCTTTCTTAATGCCATGTAATCATGAAATAAATTATTGAGATAAAAGTTTGTTAAAATCAAAAGTATACCTTTAACAGGATCTAAAATATCAAAGGGAATTAATATTTAAAAAAGCTCCAGAGTTGGTGTTTTTTGCTTTTTCTTATGCATCTTTTTAATTACAGTCGAACCTCTATACTGCGTACTTGTTCCATTTCACAATTTTTTTCACAAAATTACCTGTCTATAACGAATTGCATTTTCTATGTAACGAAATTTTTCTTTTGTGATTCAATTTTTGTGCTCCCTTTTTTTTAGAGTACTTCTGAAAAAATTTGAAGTTATTCTCTCTTTAACACATTTAATGGTGGTCATAAATCTTGAACTGGTTTTATTAGATCCTAACTCGCCGAGAGCAACAGACTTCTGAACATTTCATCCAAGAAGTGCAACCTTTAACCCCCATTGTACAGTTCATGATAGAAACATCTTCGATATCCTCTTTCACCTTCAGTGGCATTGTCCCATGTTCTAATTATAAAATATTGTATGTTTAATATTACTTGTATGCTTTAAATTTTAAAATGTCTTTGAAATTTATTAATTTTAGTAGAAAATTGTTTTCTTACTATTGAAAATGCAGTGAATTCTTCAACACTTTTTTCTTGTTTTCCTTGCAGTTTTTCTTTCTTTTTTAATGGGTAACATTTATAAAATAAACATGTATTAAATTAAAAAGGTATGAACAATTAATTTTTTTAATATATAGTGTTTATAAATTTAAAATTTGTTTTATGGGGTTTATAAAGTATTTTAAAGATGAACCGCTATGTAACGAACTTTTTTAGGGATTTAGCGGCTTTGTTATATAGAGGTCCGACTGTATTTGTAAAACAAAAAGGCCTTATATCCCTAGAGACAAAGATTTTCTTCTTTAAGTAAAAGGTCATATTTGTTGCATTTTAACTAATAGTTGCTTTATAAATTTTATAAGCCTTGAGTGTTCATATTAGCTTTTACGAAATTATGCTTTATTGTGATCTTATTTTGGTTGATGTTTCCATTATTGAAATATGTTAAGTAAATGTGAGTAGAATGAAATGAGTTTCAAATCCAATTTTTACTACATTTGATATAAATGTAATACTAATGGTGTGCCTGCCTATGTTATAAGAAGTGTATATAAGTCTTTTTACATAACTAATTTACTTAAATTAAGTATTTTTTTTCATGAAAGTTCATGTTAAGTATCTTTGAAGTGAAACGTATGTACTCAGTTTTCATTTTAAAATATGTAGTTATTACAAATTCATTGCATTGGTTTTATGCATAAAATGTTCATTTTGTACCGTATTGTATGATTTGTTTTGTCTAGATTTTGTGTACCTGGTTCATAAGTAGTATACCTGAGATATTAATGACTAATAAACACATGTGCTTCAAAATTTAAGTTCTGTAAAAATTTCTTCATTTAAACTGATTAAAATATAGTTTTAATGTTCTGAAAGTATTATTAATTTTATTTCCTTGAATAAATTGTGTGTGTGCACAGTTTTTTTCCCCCTTTAATTTTAAAGATGTTTTAGATAGAATAGCTCTAATGTATTCCTTGCATATTAATTTCTAATTATGTGTTTGTATAAGGAGCAGAGGAATATTTGAAATTTTTCTGTTAAAAATGCTAATTTGCATAATTTTTTTCAAAAATCTGTGTCTAAATTTTTTTTTATTTTACCCTGCATTATTATATTAAATCAGATTATTTTGATTTCTTCATTAGTTTTATTGAAAATTGCTCATTCCCACATTTTATTATTCTCTTTTACTAATCTTTATTTGATACAAGTAATATAAAAACAAATTAAGTCAATTCCTGCTTAGATCAACAAAGAAAATTTTATTTTAGCTACTTTTGATTAATAGTTACAATTATTATAAATATGTATATACATATGACAGAATCACAACATTAAATGGTAATTAATTATCATTAAAGCATCATATTGTCACCCCAAAACAATCATGTATATAAAATTTCAATTCAACTGAATGCTTTAAAACTTGAGAAAAATCTTATTAAGTTTTGACCCAAGTCGCCAAAAGGGTCGCTAAGTCGCCACAAGTGATTTTAACAGGGCTATACTTGTAATTCTTTGAACAATTAGTTTTTGTTAATTATAATTAAATCATTGTATTGTCATCCAAAATAATCATGTATATAAAATTTCAGCTCAATTTCGCTTTAAAATTATTTCCTTAACGATTGAAAATTCCACCAAGATAAATAAATGTATAGAGAGTGTGCTCTAATAGTAGGAATTGAATAAGGTTTGATAATTCTTTTATAGCTGATAGTTGTCTTTGTGAAAATCTTAATTATCTGATCTTTAAAAAAAAATGTCTGATCCCTAAGTAATTTAATTTATAGGTTTTGTTAGTCATTCTTGAATTATTTATTGACTTAACAATTTTGAAAAGAAATTGGGTAGTATGGTATAGTGTTGGAAAGCTAACATTTGTAACATGTTTGAATTGGTTGTATTTATGTCTGCGGTAACCCAGTGATCAAGGTATCAGATTGTGGCTGGCTTGTCGCGAGTTCGAGCCCAGCACCACTAATTACCTGCTGTTTAGGGGAGTGATGCACTTTAAATCTGTCGAGAGCTCAAACGTAGTGTGGTAGTTAGGAGAGGGGGTGCCGCCTCACACACACACACAGGTGTCGTCCTCATCACTTGACCATGGTTCAAAGTTATAAGGTTTGTTGCCAAAAGCCCTCATTTAAGCTGAACAGTGCGACGTTAATATTCATTCACTCCTTTGGTTATATTTACATCTGTCCCAATTTAATTCTAATCAACAACAAAATTTTTCAGAATATGTTTAAAGTGATGAGCAAAAATATTAAATTGTTTACTGCTCATATGCTAAATTCATCTTTATTCATAACAGTAATTGCATTGATGTAATGGGTAGAAATGCACTGTCCTTGTGGATAAGAAGTGACATATCTATTGTTAGGCAAGGGGATCAAAGACAACACATTCAAAGTCTGCACCTTTTCTTATTTCTGTAAATATATGAAAATGATGTGTTTTTGTTGAAATGTTTTAATAAAGAAATGTGCAACATTTTGTTTGCAAATCATCTTCATACATAAATTTGATTAAGTGAATTGAATCAAATTAGTATAATCTAAAAATAAATTGTACAACACAAACGTTTTTTTTATTCACAGTTACCGTTTTTATTCTTTCTGTGCTCCATACAAACTAACTTTTTCGTACTGTTCAAACAAAAATCTTGTAACTCCATGAACTGTATTTTTGTATTCAACATTTTCTGTAAAATAGAAAATTTCTATTTATCATATTCACTGTATGTATTATCCAAGTTTTTTTCCTACAATATAAAGTGGAATCTTATCAACGTGTATACTTAACCTGTTTTCAGAATTTTGCACGTTTATGCTGTGTAGAGGATGTCTCAGGACTCAGGTTTGTCAAAAATGCACATTTTAGATAATATTCTCATACAATGAAAACACGAAAGATTATTACATTGTTTCACTCACTCTTTTATTCTGCATTACATGCTATTCTTTCTCCTATATTTTCTCAGCGAGTTTTTTTTCTTATTCTAAGCAATCCTGAGTGAATTCTTTAGCAGTTAAGTTATTTTTGATGCTGAAAACCAAGTTCCAAATAATTAAAATGAGATAATTTTATATTAAAAATCACACTAAATCTAATTAATTGTTCATGCCACACTTATAAGGGATGATGGCTCCTGTCATACAGAATAAATTCGCGGTATTGATACACAAGCACAAATTTTTTTTTATAATGATTGCTGGTAGTTGTATTTTTCATCAAGCATGTTAACACATTGTCTCCTCTTAGACGAATGTTCAGCAATTAAATAACTTTTAACGGTAACTTTAGCCAAACTAGTGAACTAAGAATTGTATAACTCAAGATTAAATTGTAAAATCCAATTTTTGTGCTCACTTTGGCAACTGTTTTAAATTTGCACCAAGATAGTGTTCAAATGTTATTTTTAAATTGGGAAGTCATTGCTACAGGATGTTACATCTGGAAATCAATGTCAGTATTGTTGCTGATATAAGGAACAAAACATAACCTGAAGTTTTGTAAAAAGGTACAGTGGAAAGGACCAAAAGAAAGTAATGACCTTGTTAAGAACCTAAATTGTTTCTTATTTGCAATTAGAGTTTACCATAAAAATAATGCTATGAAATTTTCATCTGTAGTTATTGCTGACATTATAGATTTTTTCTTTCTAGAGAATATTAATGTTAAGAGTAAAAGAAAGACATCTTTATTCATATTTTTTCCTTCTATTAAACAAAAAGTCTAAAAATATAAAGTAGAATCAACTGATTGTTATAATGAAATTTAATAAAAGCTTTATTAGCGAATCTGTTGATTTATGCTATGAGATTTAATTGTGTAATTATGACCTGCTGAGAAATCATGTAAGAAAAAGTGAATTTTGGTTTGAATTGGGTAATCTAAGGCTTGATAAATCTCTAGAAAAAACATAATTATGTGGTTTATTCTATTAAAAAAAAACGTTCTTTTTTTTTTTGAATTCCTACTTTTAGTTCACACTCTCCCTATATATATATACTAGCTGCCAAATCACGTGTGAATGAGAATGACAGCGGATTGAACCGGTTTCAGTTGGTGTGAAGGTTATCTTATTTCAGCAGGAGATTACGAAGCCGAATCTTGGTCAATTAGATAAGTTTGATGGTGAATTAATCGGAGTCGTTTGGTGTGAAGGGAGCCTTAAATGTAAATCCATCTTAAAATGTTAGGCAAGATTTTGAGAAATTAAAATAAAAGTGGCTTAACTTGTGAAAAATTTGTTACAGAATTTAACTGTCATACATTTTACCGAGAAACAAAGTGAATCATTAAACGGAATAATAACAACGTCCTGAAATTTGGTATTCTAAAAAAAATTAGGTAAAACTGCAAATTTTGAACTCTTATCTTACTCGAAGTTATTCAAATGCTTAAACACACCCGCAACTTCAAAAAAATCAATTGTATTTGAGATCCTTTAAAAATACTATGCAGGGAAATCAATGAACGCACGAAATCGTTTAATCCACAGGTTAAAAGGCCGCCGGGGAAAAGAAAAAATTTTTTTTGCTGTTTTAAATAACTGATGACCATTAAAATTGCAACACCATGAAGGGAAGCACATACACAAAAAATATATTGCACGTAAACAGTATGGCATGAAGACAAAATGATTTAATTTACAAGCAGTCTGAGGGTTTACAGAGGTGCGAAATTAGGAAAACAGCTATTACCCCTATCAACTAA